>LS515529.1:1275581-1286381 GCA_900490845.1 Pristionchus japonicus
GAGAGAGATGGGGTGGGACGGGCATGAGAAGAGAAAGAGACGAATGGGGAGATCGGAACTGTGAGAGATGAAGAAGATGAAGGAGAGAGAGAGAGAGAGATGGGGTGGGACGGGCATGAGAAGAGAAAGAAACGAATGGGGAGATCGGAACAGAGTCCATTTATGCATCACACACCATCAGAGTCCAATATACGGCAGTAAGGGAGCAACTATCTATTCTCACTAATAGACGAATACTCATTGTGAGTCTATTGTTGACTAGGGCAAATAGAGTTCAGAAAGGAGGAAGAGTATTTAGAGAAGGAAAGGCTCTCGAGGTGGTCAATAGTTCCCATTCATTTGTTCATTTGGAAGATCGAACCGAATAAAGTACCGGATCAATTTTCTGCCAAATTCATTTCCGTTTTCGGGTTGAGGTTGTTGTTCATAGTGCATTTAGACTAAAGTACCATCGCGCTCTTTTTGTATTTTTTTCAAACAACATGAAATTTTTGTGAAATGCCTGGAACAATCAGTATGTACAAGCATTTATAGGATAATACAAATAATACAACTTCGAATTATCACAAGCAGGGCTGACAATAGAAAAAAGTGTGAGTGTAAGAGAAACGTTCCCTACAAATTCAAGCTAGGTTAGTTGAAGAGACTCCTCAGACAATATTATTGGCAGCTATAAAACAAACTCGAATATTACTAAAACGTTCTTACAGTTGGCTGCTTAGACACAGAAAATTAAAGTATACGAGACAGAAGATTGAAGAGACCTCGGCCATCTCTTATTGATCCATCTCCGATGCATCCTGTAATAATCTCTCCTTCTCCTCTCTCTACCCCTCATCCCCTCCCTTCCTCTCCCTCTCTCACCTCAGCCAAATTGGTTAAGTATTCGTCGACATTCTCGTACACGAAGTATTCGTGCTGCTTCACGATCTTCTGCACTGGCTGCAATGAGAAGGAACGAATTCCCCTTGGACTCAGCAATAAACAACCTGGTAGGCCCAGACACGCTTGAGCATTCCCTGCACTCTCTTCAGCTCCCTCAGCAATTCCTGGAGATCAAAGATCATTGATTGGAAGGGGATGGGGGAGGAGAGGGAGGGGGCTAACCTTATTATTGTTGACAGTTGACGTCTTCGTAAGCTGAGTTGACTCCTGCAAACATTTTCGATAATTGAAATGATAAGGGTGGGAAAAGAGTACAAACCGATACGAAGGAAGGAGTTTTAGAGGATCGAGAAGGAGCCGAGAATCTCTATAAAATAGATCGATTAGAATAGAAAAAGACAGGAAACGATACCGTATCTAGTTCCGAATCCTCATTGTAGTATTCCTCTTCTCTACGGGAGATACTCGATTTCGATTGAAGAGTATGACCACTTCTCATCTGCAATGATTCTGACGTCAAACTTGTTCTTCATTTGTTTTAATCATAACGATATAATAAAATAAACGAACCGAATATTCATCTCCATTATCGGATCTTTCCCATCCATAATCTCCATTTCTATTCGATTTCTTTCTCGATTCATTCATTTCCTTCTCCTCATTCTTTGCCATTTTCTTGGCGATTTCAATTTCGTCAATTTCCTCCAATACAAATGAAGGAGCTTTATCCTAAACAAAATGAATATTCATAAGAGGAACCTACTTAACTAATTTATGGCAATCATAGCCTATTAATTGCTCTAATGACTCACTTCGATGCAATCGAAGACCCATTTGATTTCATTCGTGCAGAACTTCACCCAAATATCGTAAGAATGGCCAATTTGAATTCGAGACTTCTCCACAAAACCACCGTGGTGCAACTTGAGATCCTGTACAAAAGTACTTGATTCTATCAGACAGCGAAGACCTTCTAAATCTAGCTCACGGTTTGATGTGGCTTGAGAAGGACATCCGAGAGGGGATCGCATTCGAAGATATCTCGGCATGGAGTCAGATATGCTTTGACACGAATCTGAAATTACATATAATCTCATTTATTCCATCCGATCTACGTTACAAAATAATTAGTACTTTTCTAATATTCTACACACCTACATGTTTAAAAAAGTTCAAATTATTGATTTCATTCCTAAAAGATAAAAAGATGAAAAGGTTTCAAAGAAAAGAATAGCTGAACTGACGAAAAGTTCATCGTTGTAGACCTCCTTCTCATAGGGAATGAGATCGTCGATCTGTTGAAGAGTCCCTCGACCCGCCTTAACACGATTATATCACTAGATGATATAGAGAAGCTTTTTAGAACTCAAACAATTTGAGTGTATGTAATAATGTTCTAATTCGTATGAATACTCACTCTATATGCAAATGGAGGCCTGTTTGGTTCAACCGCAAACTCTGCGGATACTCCAAGTTCGAAACCATCCAAACTGGAATATTGAGGAAAGTTATATTTAATCAGCATAGTATTCAAAATTTCATCAGCAATTGTCTGTATCTACAGTTATAATACAATACTGAAGAAAGAAAAGAGCCCAATAGAATTAATACCTATTTGATTAGTTATGGAAATGGAATAAATATTGGATAAATCACCGGGTATCTCCTTCGTATTCCACCAATTTGTGTCGCAATGTATAGAAGACGGACGATTTGCGAGAGCGAGAGACGAGGATTCCAGCCATCATCTGCAATATTCAGATATCTCGCCTTTCTTTCCTCTATAAATAAGGTGACTCACCACAGTCGTCGACTTCTCCGTCATCATTCCGAAGCCATGGCTGAAATGAGGCAATCAACTGGTGAGTAACATGCAATTGGTCTACCCTTCCATCGGCACATTAGAAGATCCACCATACGAATATGAAGAGTGTCTGAAAATAGAGATATAGAACTGTAATTTAAGAAAAACACCCAATTAATATGATAATGTAAATGTGCCTTTTCAAAGTAGATAACAGGATAATCCCGACAGGATTAAACTTCACAACCAACCAATACGATGTTGATAGTCAGTTTCGAGAAGAATAGATACAAAACGACGAACCGCTCATCATTCGATCGTCCTCCTCCTCCTCTATTATTTCCTCTGTATAATCCATTTCCTCTCTCATTCCCATCATATCCTCCTCTATCGTATCCTCGTCCACCTCCATCTCCTCCTCTTCCATTCCCTCTATATTTTCCTCCTCTTCTTCCTTCATTTCCTCCGAATCCTCCATTATCAAATGAGCCGAATCCTCCATTATCTCCTTCGAAACCTCCTCCACTGAATAGATCCTTCTTCTCATCTCTCTGATTCGACAAAGTATACGTACTGAATGCACCCGTATCTGAAGGGAGATCTCCATCTATCTTCTGTCAATACAATCAATTCCACTAACCACGATCGTATTGCTTGAAAGAGTTGAATGCACTCTCAGGTTCCATCTCATTCTCATTGGATCGCTTCGAATATTTCTCTGATCCTTCATCGTCTTCATTCTCATCTTCATCGTCCACATCCGAGTCCACTTCATCTTCAATCGAATGAATCATATGACCCTCTTCTCTTTCCCTTCTCACCTGGTCTCCCAGTCGGTAGATCGACGAGAACCGATTCATTCGATCCATCCTTAATATACTCCATTCTCTCACTCTTCTATTCATCATAACTCACATCGAAGAGTCGCTCAATTGTCTTGAGAACGAGTCTGATTGAGAGAGGAGTTCGCTTCTCGATCCCTTCGTAATGGCGAAGAATGGCAGTGACTCTCAAATGGTCTTTCCTTCTCAAACTCTCTCACTCTCTCCATTCACTTACTCTTGTTCCTTCCACTTCGGATTCATCATCTCATCTTCAAAGACGAGAATTTTGGAGAGAGTGGGATGATTGATCACGCCCACTTTCCTCTTCTCATACATTTGGGAAAGAGGTTCGTAATCTTTCAAATTGAGATTGAGACATTGAATCTGCGAATGGTTAACATTCATCTAAACAATAAACAATGGGAACATACGAGTAGCTCGATTCGGCGATCTCTCTGTTCAATGTCGAATGGAAACATTGGCTCCTTCTTTATGTCTACGATCGATTCGATCACAAATTCGCGCGAATGCTTATTGTACCTGCACATTTCTTTTTAACCTCTCAATTTAAAGCGTAAACTAGAAAAGTATGAAGAAGAACTAACTCTACTCTCGTATCAATCGTATCTCCAATCTTGACATTCTGATCCTTTGTCTTGTGAGAGTGAGAGAGGATGTGAACAGATCCGATCAGAGGAGTAAATCCAACGAATCCTGCGACAATAGAATGAGCATTATTCCATTTCCTCATTCCTTTCACCTGGTCCTCCCTCGCGGCACTTATATACAATAAACTGATGAAAACGGTTCTCCTGCAAAGGAAGGCATTCAAATACAGAAGAAATATTTGTGCCAACATGACAAAGTATAAGCATGGAATGTGGAGCATTGTCAAAATTGTAACTATCAGAATGCTTAATCTAACCTTTGCGAATCGACTGTGTGCCTTGATCTGTTCGACATCCTTCTCCGATTTCCCCTTCGACCATCCAGGTTTAGACAAATCCGTTCTGATTACACGAGCTGAATTTAAATACTATTGTCTCCTTCCTTGTGGAAAATATTACAAAATGTGAGAGGGGAAATAGAACAAAGTGAACACTTACAGGATTCGGGGACGAAGTGATCGAATCCTCCCGTATTATCCACTGCAAGAAGAGTGTCATGTCAGCCCTCCCCCCCTCTCCTCCCTCAACCTTCCATATCATACCTTTCGGCTGAGGGGGAATAAATCGTGTTTCCTCGACTGGAGCTCGTCCTTTGCTTGCGAGAATAGCCGCTTCTTCAGCAGCCAATTCGATCTGCAATGGAGACGGAGAGGGGGAAGGGGGGGGGAAAGGGAAGGGGGAGGGGGGAGGAACAGGGGGAGGGGGGGGGGGGTATACGGCACTCACCTGTCTGGTCAGTCCCTCGAAGTCCTTCTGATCTCTCTTCGATACGAATCCATCGGGGAATTTGAGTGATCCCTTCTTCAATGCGAATGACGAATCGGCAGTGTCGGATCTGGAATGGGAAGGAGTGAGGAGTGAGTGAGAGTGAGTGGCCACCTCTGGATAAGGGCGACTGCATACGCTCCCCTCGTCACTTCGTCGTCCTCATCACCTTCAACTATTCCCACGTGAGGAGACCATCCATTGTTCTGAAGGCATATAATCATTAGAATAACGGAGAGAGAAGGGCGGTTCCAGATATTTCCTTTCTATTCTCAACAGACCTTTCCGACGAATCTGACGAGATCCTCTCGGTCGGGGAAGAGAACAATGGAGCGGAAGAACTGCAACACCATCCTCTCTAATCATACATCAACACTCAATATTCACAATTTTGATTGTCCCTCAAAAACCCATTCATCCCATTGCCAATCACTCACCGTCTCGTTGGAGTATTCCGGCTTGAGGAACTCATTCGTTCCATCCATTATCTTGGCATCATTGAGGGGGGTCGGCTTGAGAGCATCTCTCACACCCACACTTCCCCATTTCACCCAACGAGTGGCGATGATATCTTCTCTATAATCATGTATATTAGTACTCCCTACCCCCCTTACAAGCCTTCACTTTTTGATCTCTTTGGTGGAGATGGAGACGAGGAAGAGTCGTTTGCTATCGGGGACGAAGATGGTCGCCTCTCTTCGATTCTCACGACAGGTCTCACAGAAACTCCAGATGAATCCATGGCCAGATTGGGGAAGCATCGAGAAGGATGACGGAGAAGTTGGAATGAATCAGAGTACTGAAAGAGAGGAGAATTGATGCTTCACGAAAGAAGACACTTGAGGCTGTTGGTAGGGAAACAACGAAGAAGGAGAGAGAAGAGAGGAAAAGAGAACAGGACATCTGGATTTATGGTTAGAGAGAGAGAGAGAGAGAGGGAGAGAAAGAGAAATGAAGGGAGGAAGATACACATTGAGAGATGAATAGTGTAGTGAACGGAAACATTAGCGGGGAGGAATCATCAGCCCTATTAAAAAGTTAGAAAAGACCAGAATGCGAGGCATTCAATGGACATAGAAATGGTTCTTGGAAATTTGATGTTTACAATAGATAAGAAGCGCGTGAGAACTTTTTAGATCGATTCTATAGATGACGCGCAAGATCAATAGAAGAGAAAGGGACGCGACTGTTCCAAGCGTCCATCTCTTTAGCGTATTACATCTTGCATACAATGCCAAGTGAAAGAGAACATTAAAAGAGTTTGCAATTAATGATACATAGTTGCATGGATTTAGTTAGGCACTGCTAAGGTAGCAAACGAGCCTCGTTCTTTATCTGGTAGAGCATCCGACTGTTAATCTGAATGTCAGGGATTCGAGCCCTTACGAGAATAACCTTTTGCAACATAGAGATAATCAAGATAAGATATCAACTTGTGACCTGATCATGACATGCAAAAGTTTTCACAAAAATTTTATGCTGACAATGAGAAATTTGAAAAAAGTGATGAGTACTTGCAGAACAAACAAAGAACCGGGTGAAACGGAAACTTAATGAGGAAATGAAACAATTTCGATAAATATTTACAATATGTGAGATCACATTGAGATACTCTAATTGAACAAAACCTGACTCGTATACAATTAGTCTAATTAACAGATTAAAGTTAACAATTTAGAAGGGAGTTGAGAGTCGCTGTAGCATAACGAGATCGTCCATCATTTGATATCTGCAATACCGTCCTTTTCTCCCCTCTCCCTCCATTCTCTCACCTGCTTCCTCCCAATTTCCTTGCCAATTCCTGTTTATCATTAACACTGAGATGCATAAACTGTCCCACTATATCGACATCCACAACATTCTTCGTCGATTCTCCCACTACAGCAGGTCGAGCTGGTCGAAGGGAACGAGCCCCCTTCGGATTGAGACCGCACGTCTGAATGGATCGATAGACCTCTCCCTCCCTCTCCTCCTCTCGGCCCTACCTGTGGCACAACAGTAGCCATACTCTGCTGTAGACAATGCAATCGTCTGAATTGTTTCTCTCCCATTGCTCTCACATATCCAATCGATCCATCGAGAGAAGCCCAGATTGTTGTCTGTTGACCAGCCCATTCACTCTTATTCATCGATTGATGATCAGGAAGAGAATAGGTGTGACCTACGAAGAGAAGAGATTACAGTAGACAGAGTGGGAGCATAACTAACCTTTAACCCTCATCATGGCATTCACAGCAGATCCGATATTGACTGCTCCTCTGAGTGTCAATTCATCTCCACTTACTCCTTCTCGAGGAAGATAATTGAAGATCGTCAGATTACCTTCCTCATCCGATAGAACGAATCCAAGATGTCTGAAATTGAGAACAGATTATCCCTCCCCCTCCTCTCCTCTCTCTCTCCACACTCACTGATTATCAACGATGAATGCGGATGCCAATGGAGGGGGAGCGTCCCTTCGATTGTCTCGAGATGCCACAGATAACGCCTTGAACTTCTCCTGCAACGACCCTCATACAGTAACCCTCCCTTCCTCCTATTGAACTTCTCCTGCAACGACCCTCATACAGTAACCCTCCCTTCCTCCTATTGAACTTCTCCTGCAACGGCCCTCATACAGTAACCCTCCCTTCCTCCTACCGTACCTGGAATCTGACGAGTGACAGACTGGCGAATACATCACAAGCGAGAGTGAGAGATCGAATGGCAGCCACAGAGTGGATATAGTAGTGAAGGTCGAGGAAGGCGATTCCTTGTAGATCATTGTCTTTGTATTGCCAGATGAATATCTGAGAAGGGAGAGAATAGTAGAAGGAAGTATGAATGATCGATCCTCTTACCTTCTGTCCCATTCCAGTAATCAAGAATCCATCGGAGGAACAGAGAGAAGTCAATGGACCTTTCTGCTCTTTGTCGTATAGGATCTCAAGAATATTCATTAAAAGGGGGACAATGAAAATGCCCACCTTCATTTTGTGTTTGCTAGTTGGCAGTCCTGGCTCTGGCACGACTTCAATCAACTCGACCAGAATCAATCGCCCTCTAATCAATACTTCCTCTCCATAATTATTGATTGTCCCTATGACAATGTAGTTCTGTAGTCCAGACATTGTGGATTCGGATCGGAGAAGAACCTCCTCGCAACCAGTTACTACCTGAAAGAGGGGAATGGTACTGAGAGAGAGAAGGGAATGGGTAGACTAGTCCACCTCCATCTCCTCCATTGTGATCCCCGTATTGGGAACTGCCTTCCAGTCTTCGTCCGAATACAACTGAATGCATTTCCTTCCCTTACTAAATCAATAATTTCTCATTGACTTACATCGACAGAATATTCATCAATGGATGGACAAACGAATGAATCAGGTCGAGGAAGAGTCTCCAATTGCTTCTCTTCGTTAGTCAGAGTGCAGATTCGATTGGATCGAACGGGACGAGATGAGACGACCACGTACACCTGAGAGGAGAGAGGGAGGAGAGAGAGAGAGAGAGAGAGATCCCTTACCCCACTCTGCATACAGAATCTCACGAAATGGACAGTCTTCTCAATGGGAATTTTCTTGAGAGGAATCGACATCTCGTAGTTGAAATCGGACTGAAAGTGAATATTATTATTACTGAAATCTCTAAGCAGATCTTGAGACAAATATGGCCATTTCTATCAAACTCTATCGCTCTATCTCTATCTTCCCCTATTCCAACCTGCAGACTGGCAACTCTCATCACTTCATTCTCATCAGTCACATACAGGAATCCAGAGGGAGCGTTCTCGTTGTTGAATGGAGTAAACGAACGAATCGGACTGCAATTAACACAAAATTTCGAAAAAAAAAGAGCTTCCGGAATAGATCTAATCCAATTGAGCTTACCCATCGATAGTGATTGGATGGAGGATGAATCCATTGATTGAACTGAGTACTACAAGAGAAGGATATGGACCACGAATGAATACACCGTGCATCTACAATAAGGATACGGTAGAGTACTGTAACTTCCATCCCACGAGTCTCAATTGATTGATTCCACTCACCACAGGTCCAACTCGTTCGAATGGAGTCACGAACGAACCCCAGATGATACTCTGTGAATAGGAATACGAGATTGGAGGGAATTCACTGCCCTTGGTTACCTCATCATTAGTACAATCGACATTGGCTCTCTTTCCATCCTGTCCAACGAAAGGAGTCGATCGAATGGGAAGAGTAAGAGGAAGACGACGGAATCGAATCGCAAGATGACCTAGAACGATGAATAGTCACTTCGCAATCGCATACCGTATCACTCACCATCATTCTCGTTATCAGCAGGGAATATCTCGTATGCGATGAGAGTATCATCGAGAACAGCGAATAGAACGGGTCTGCACTGATTGATTCCCATTCCAGTCATCGTCAATTCGACGACTCTCTCCTCCATCTTCACTGTTGGATCGACGTCCTCGTTCGATGCTGCATCTGGAGAGGGGCGGAGTCAGAGAGAGGGGCGGAGGGGGGGGGGGGCACTCACTCATTTCCTTCCTCTCCTTCTCCTCATCTGCTGCTGTAGTATCACTCAGTACAGAAGGCATCAGACCGAATCGATGCACCTGTTTATTATCGATTGAATGCATCCCCTAGATCAAATCGAACCTGGTAGACGAGTGACATATTTGGCAGTTCGTAAATGGCCATCTGAAATGGAATTGCATCATGACTAGTCAATCTCCCTCTCTCTTTCTCTTCACCTTTCCATCTCTCTTCGCAACAACAATCCAGTGAGTGGGCATCATCGTATTGGGGTCGATGGCATCTGTGAAGGGGTCTCATCTCATCCCCTCCCCCCTCCCTCCTCTCTCTCTACTCACCACTCTCCTCTCCTCCAATGGCAGAAGCAGTAACCATCACTCGACGACGTTTACGAGAGAATATCGAAGCAGAATGATCATCTAAGAAATATACCCATTATTATTCCATCGAATCAATGAATAACATCTCAAATGGAATGACTCACCTTCTTTCCTCTTATTCTTACTCTCTCCATACAAGAGAATATCCTCCAGATCATCCTCTTCCTCATTTGGTTGGTTTTCTCCTCCCTGAAAGTGGTCCATTCCTATCTCTAATAGATTCTCTATCCATTCCCCCCTCTAATACCTTTGGTTGTTCCTTCCTCAACCTCTCTTCTCTCCTCTTTTTCCTTCCTCCTCCAATCGATTCTCTAATCATCAATCCACTCAGATCCTTATACAGACTCATTGCAGATACATTTCCCATTCCGAGTTGAGTCGTCGACAAATCCAATTCCTGTGATAAAATCATGATGGTATCCACATAGTTAGAGTGAATGGAACCTTGAGATGGACAGAGGGTTGGGTGACCAACTGATAGATGACGACCCTTCCATTCTCAATCAGAATGGCAACGTATGGATCGACTATTGAAGCTGCCATCACGGGGAAATTCGATTCCACCTGCACAAGGGAATAAAGGCTGACTTGAGTTAGAGCTCCTTCTACTCATTGACAGGGAGGATTGTTCACCTCCAGACACTGCAATTGCTCCGAATCTCCGCCCACGAGACAGATGGACTGAGTTGTGACCTGGAGAGAGATCCATTCATCCCTCCTCACCCCTCTCCCTACCTGGACAGCGATGGCTCCGTCAGCCAATTCTCCGGCAGTAATCGTCTGCTCATCCACAATGAATATCGGCTGCTCAATCTCGATCATCTCGTCTTCCAATTCGAGAACGATCGTCGATCTGAAATACAATCAATGATAACCGATTCGTCCATCAACTAGTCAACTCTAATTGTAACCAATGAATGTGACCTCTCTCTAGCAATAATAAGATATCGATGGCTTCCGTCTTCTCTC
>LS515529.1:1298823-1309791 GCA_900490845.1 Pristionchus japonicus
GGGCAAGTACCTCGAGATAACAGTGATGACTTCATCCTTATTCGAGCAAGTGAATCCCTTTCCAATATATTCGAATGAGCAACCAGTTCGAGAATCCAGATCAGTATCGTACATCTTGCCTTGTTTGCCCTGTAGATGAAGGGATGATCAATGGATCCTCATGGATAGTCACTTACCCATACAGATTGAACATACATATTGGCCATGTAGAGAGTCTCGACTCCGGGTGCATCGGGTCTATCCATTATATGGAAGACAGGGAAGTTCACCTCTGCAATGACCTCTCTCTCATCTATTCCATCTCCCTCTACTCACTTCCATAGACAGCATAAGGAAGAGGTTTGTCACTGGTCGAATAATCCTGAACGAATCCAACGAATACTTGAGCTCCTCCAAATCCATAGACAGTGGGGAAGCAAGCCTTGCTGTTGGATGAGATCTGAGAGGAGGGAAGGGATCAATGGAGTCTCTTCTCTTCCTCTCTCACCGTCACAGAGTAGACTCCCGGGTAGGGAATGACGACCTTCCACAACTTCTGTTCATCAGCAGAGTAGAGAGGAGTAGTCATGACTTGATTACCGAGAGGGTCAATCACTGAGACTGACGCTCCCTGCCCTCCCACCAACACATACACTTCACGCATACGAGTGTCGACCTGAGAGGGGAGAGAATGGAGGAGGGAGGGGAGGGGGGATACCTGGATGTACATAGTGTTCTGCTGGCATGCTCCAGCATCTTGGATGGTCAGAGACTGAGCAGCGTATCGAGTGGGAAGGAATCCAAGGAGACCCTGCGAGGGGAAGAATCTAGAGGGAGAAGGAGATCTCTCCACTCACATCGGCCACCTTTCCAGGCTGAACTCTGAACATTGTTCCTCCGAGAGTTTGGAAGAACCAGTAGAATGATTCGAGTCCTCTCATCCAATCCTCAGTCTGACAAACTGATTCGATATGGATGAAATCAACGATTGGGGCTCCTTCGTCGAAGAGTTCCATCGTTGCTTGTACCTGAGAGGTTATCGATTGATTGGAAGAGGGAGGAATGACCTACGGAAGCGAGATCTGCATCGAGAGGAGCAGAAGCTGTGATGATGAGGACTTCCGATCCCTTGAGGAATGGAGTGAACGGTTTGAAGAGTCCATTGATGGCACTGAAGGGAGAGAGATGAGGGGGTAGAGAGGGGAGGGGGGAGGGGAGGGACTCACTCCCAGAGTGGTTGCTGGCATGATCCCATCAACTTCTCAGCATCAGATGCATATTGATTGAGATGGGCGATGACATCATCCACATCTCTCAGTACAACAGTGTCATCCACTGATCCAGTCACTGAAAGGGAAGAAGAGTAGAGAGAGGAGGGAAGGGGACTGACTAGTGAACGTATGGAGGATGAAGGTGTTGATCCATTTGTCTGCCTTCTCATTGATTCCATCCATTATCTTCTTGAAGTTATCAGCAATCTGGAATCAACTTCGTCTTCCTCCCTTCCCATCTCTTTCATCTCCTTACATCCTTGATGGAAGAAGCAGTATTCTCACTCTTCTCAATAATCAGAGCGAGTACTTTTCCATCATTGGAGAAAGTTGTCTTCGAATCGGCATCGCATTGGACTGTAATTCATTCTTCTCAGTCTGCTTCTTTCTCCTCTTCCTCACCAAATTCGCATGATTTTCCTCCAAAACCGGGTTGGCAAGTGCACGACTTTCCATCGGCGTTGAGAGTTCCGTAGTTCTGGCAGTGGGGAGTCTGACAAGTGTCTCCAGTCCAGTAGTCGGAACAGAGACACGCTCCATTCGAGTAGACCCCGCCATTGAAGCAGACGTCTGAGGGGAGGGATTAGAGAGGGGAGAGGGAGAGGGGGAGAGGGGGGACTCACTCCATTTATAGCAGAGAGAGGTCGAATATCTCTGGAAGGTATTGCCAGTATCGTCCTCTCCAATATGCTGCAATTAGTCTCATTTCTCCCTTCCCATTCATCTCTCTACATACGATGACATTGAAGTCTTTTCCTCCAGTCAGATCACAATTCAACTCTTGGGAGTAATACTCATAAGCACATCCGAATCGATAAGAGTA
The DNA here is from genome assembly GCA_900490845.1 of Pristionchus japonicus. Lineage (NCBI taxonomy): Eukaryota > Metazoa > Nematoda > Chromadorea > Rhabditida > Neodiplogasteridae > Pristionchus > Pristionchus japonicus. The sequence continues at coordinate 1,300,897 of LS515529.1, forward strand.
AGTGGCAGCTTCGAGGAGAACGTTCTGGTTGGAGTCGTCTCGAAGGAGAACGTGTTCGAGAACGGAGAGATCCGTCTTAGCCTGTCCGATTGAGATAGAAGAGACGACACGATTCGAATCTGAAGAGGGAAGAGATCGATCTGTCCCCGATTGAGTATCTCTTACTGGAATCAACATTGGCCACAGGATGAGGGGAATCCTTCCTCAATCCATCGACGAATCCAAATTCAACGTTGAGATCGGATTGGACTCGCACCTCAATTCCTTCTCTCACTCAATGGATCTCTTCGTCTCTCTCACCTCGACATCGCATCCTCCCCATCCATTGGTAGGAGTCTCAGTCTGCACCTTGAGATAGTACTTGCCAGGAGAGAGATCATCTGCAATGAATCCATCCCCTTCCCTTCCTCCCCTCTTCCCCCTCTCCCTCTCTCCTCCCTTACCATCCACGATACTCGATGGCTCATTACTGCTATCGAACATGTGCTTCTGGCAGACAGTGAGATACTTCTTAGTACAATCCTCAGCGAACCTTCAATCGTCTCTTCCCATCCAATTCCTCTCTCTTCTCCTTACCAGTATCCATTTCCACTGGTAGGATTGAAGTAAGCACAAGTCTTTCCATTCGATCCATCGGGCACAACTCCTCCATTCCAGTTCTTATTCATATTCGCGGGTACGGCGAGAGTAGCTCCATCGTCATGCTGGAATACCCATCCTCCCTGTGCTGTCCATGTGAGTCCCAGCCAGATCTTCTGTCCGAAGAGATTATCTGCCAATCGATTGATTGCGGAGAGAGAGAGAGGGGAAGATGACTAACCAACGTAGAATTGAGTCTTCTGGTCACTCAGATCATCAGCTAGGAATGCTCCTTCACTCTTACAATACGCAGAAGCATCCGCGAAGTTTCTCGTCGATGAAGAATGGGCATTGAAGTACATACAGTACTGAGAGATCGATTGCCACCCAGAATCACAAGCTGGAAAGAGAAAGATCAAAGATCATTTTTCCCTCTTCGACGAACGATTTCTGAATTCGACTATCTGTTCCATGTCATTCTTGTGAATGGGAATGCGGCCATCGTCCGTGAATTGATCTCCTGCAATGAATCAATCGATGATCAGAGAAGGAGAGATCACTGACCAGTGTATTTGAAGAGTTGGACGGTGGACTTGTATCCAGCAACGATGGCAGAGACTGTTTGAGTGTACGCATCGATGGGGAAGAAGACCTGTTAAGGGAGGGAGTAGAGAGAGAGGGGGGGGGGAGGGAGGGAGGAGGGGGGACTCACATTCTGAGTGGATGAATGGCATTCCTCAACGTGATACTTGTAGACGATGGAAGAAGAGAAGAGAGTGGGAACCATACGGAGGATGCTGAATAGAATTGATTACTCCCATCTAGAGAGAGAGAGTTTCTCTCACTTCTTGATGTCAGGATTCTCGATAGTGTACATCTTTCCGTCTCCTCTTCGAGCCAATTGTTCAATGTATTTGAAGTCATCCTACAATCGATTTCTCATTCACTTCCTCCATCCTTCTCCCTAACCTGCTTTCCATTGCATCTCCAGTTGGTGTCAGATGTCTTATCCAACCATTGGAATACATTCGTGAGAGCATTCGTCTCGAGAAGTTCCTCTGAGGTGGAGAGAGCCTGAATTGATGATTGACACTCCATTCCTTCTACTCCTTCAACCTGAATGGCATCTCCTTGATTATCGGGAATGGAGGACTGGAAGATATTGACGATCGATCTACGAGGAAGAGAACGTTTCTTGTTTCCATCCTGAAGGAATCCATTAGGAAGGTCGATGAGTCGACTGAGTACCTGTCTGTTTCTGAGGAGTTGGAAGATAGCTTCCCATACTCTGACAATACATCCATCATCAGTTGGATTGGAAGTAGACCATGCACTCAGTGCATCGTACACCTTCTGGAGAGAATTGATGGGGGCATCCACCATTCCGATCACTTCTGCAGTCATTCAATCACTCCTCTCTCTCCCTCCTTCTCTTACCATTCGAATTGTATCCAATGAGCACAACTCTATCAATCCAATCTCCATGCTGACTCATTATATCCCTCATCAATCCAGGAAGTTGTTCATTCAGTTGTTTGATCTACAACGACTCTCCTCATTCCTCTCTTTCTTCCATCTTCATTCTACCTGATCAACTCCACTCTTAGTCACTTCAACGAGGAAAGCCATATCGACGTGATATCCGAAAGTAGGAGGAATACCCGGTTCAGAGCAGACAGCTGAGAGAGATTGAGAGATTGAGAGAGGGAGAAGGAGAGGAGAGACCTACCGAAGGCGCAGTAAGGTCCACCCCATCCATTGGGACAGATGCACTGATTCTGGAAGCCAGGAGTGCCTCCATTCTCACAGATTACTCTGAATGGAATTGAATTAATGAAGGAGAGGAGGAGGAAGAGACTTACGTATCGCACTTCTCTCCAGTGAAATGGGCGAGACAGAGACAAGTATCATTGAACATAACTCCTCCATTCTGGCAGTCAGTTGGTGGAGCGATAGTGGGGATGTCTGAAGGAGAGGAAGGATCGAGAGGAGGGAGGAAAGGGAGGGAGAGAAGAAAGGAGGGAGGGTAGGGTCACTCACAAGTGTAGCAGTTCATTACTCCAGCTCTCTGGATGTAGAATCCGTAATCGTTTCGAAGGAAGAACTGAATTGAGGGGAGAGTAATCTCTGCTGATCGAATGGTTGAATACCTCGTAGTGGAGTTTCTCATTGGGACGACATCTGAAGGAGGGGAAGTAGAATTTGTACTGGCATCCATCTCTGTATAGTCCATTGGCTGCGTAGATCTACAATGGATTCATTCATCTCATCTTCTCTTCTACCTCCTTACCTCCATCTCTTGATCATTCCTCCATGCATACATATTGAGGAAGGAGAAGGCATGATCCCAATCATCTTGATCTTGCAGATTCTCAACGTGGAAAACGGGATGATTATCCCATCCAGAGAGAGGTTCAGTCAGTTGTCCATCCTGATCAATATCAGTAGTGATACTCCAGAATGCCTCTGCTTGAGCTGGTCCGGGAGTCTGGTAGTTGGCCTGGAATCGAATAATTATGGGATGGAATAATGAATCTTCTCTGCCTGATAAGCACGGAGATTGCATGCAGCAGTGGCAGGATTGGCAGTCATTCGGATGTAATAGTTACCAGCTATCGGGTTCTTCACTCGCCTCAAAGATCAAAGATCAATTGGGAAGAAGGATGGAATACACACCAGATAGTGAGATAATCCTGTTTGACGACAGTGAGAAGAGTGTCCTCATTCAGATTCTCCCCCATTGGATTAGTGATGAGAGGATAGAATCCCTCTGGAAGGACGATCTTCCCATTCCTTCTCTTCCCTTCATTCACTTACTTCCCTTCGTGATGAGAATGAGATTCTCGTTCTTATTCTCGATCATCACAGTCTTCACAAGTCCATTTCCACATTCTTCTCTATCGACAGTCAACATCAATTGAGACTTGTAGATGATCGAGTTCAGATGGTTGTAGAATACCTTCAATCACGAGTTCATTCCCCGATGGGACATCTCCTTCCTCATCTCATCTCTCCTCACTTACATCTTTCACTTTGGTTCTATCGCTGACATGCATAGCCAGACCAGCGTAAGAATTGGCGATATTCTCGAATGATCTGAATCCAGGGTCGGAGAGATCTGATTGACAACCAGAATCTGCCGTCGGTTCGACGTAGATGAAATTGATCTGGAATAGAAATATCGAATTTCGTATTTATGTGAAGACTCGGCATCTATTCCACATGCACTGCGACGGTTGACCACGATTTCACTCTGTCTATAATCAGATAACTTCTCGTCTCTCACCGAAGCCTTGAAGTAGCTGTTCCACTGCATCAAAGCATCCGTCATAGCGGGAGAATCGTCAGCCAGAGCATCTGTGATCACGTAGACGAAGGAATTGGCAGTGAGAGCCAGATTGGTGAGACCCTGAGATGGACGACGTCTCCTCCCTTCAGATTCCTCCCTTCGTCCTCACCGTCGAGACAGCTCCAATCACTGCATCAGTACATCCTCCCTCGTCGTGATTTGAGATCGTCGCCTTGAAGAAATCAGCGTCGAATTCCTTGATACTCTTGTACGATTGGGTCTTGAAGTTGGCTGAGATATCGATTGATTAGACTGAGGAGACAAGGAATAATCATACTGTAGTCATTGAAATAGACGACCATGAATCGAGTGAAGTAATTGGGTTCGAATTGGAGATTATCAGAGATCTGAGAAGGGAGAGAGAGAGCTAAAAAGGAGGAAGAGAGGGAGGGGGACTCATACATCATCAACAGCATCGAGTACTTGCTGCATCACATTATTCATCTGTTCTCTCACTCTCACGACGAGAACGAGAGTGGGACGATCCACTCCGAATCCATGGTCAGAATTGGGTTCGCATCGAACTGAATGAGAAGGAGTCTCGAATGGGGAAGAAGAGAAAGAGACTAACCATCCTCGCAATGAATTCCCTCGAATCCAGTAGAACAGAAGCACTTTCCTTCGATGAAAGTTCCTCCATTGATACACTGAATTGGGAGTGGAGTGACTCATTCAGGGAAGAGATCTCTTACCAATGGTTGCTCGCACTGATTTCCAGTCCAATGATCTTGGCAGACACAGGAAGTCTTTCCTCCAGTGTTAACGAGAACTCCTCCATTCTGACACGAAGTAGGCATCACAGTCGTCTTTATTGTCGTAGTTGGTTGAGTGGGAGGAGGAGGGCCTGAGAAGGATTGATCTTTGATCTTTCTCTCTCTTTCCTACCAGAGATGCATCCGAAGGTAGCAGCTCTTCTGAATGGATTTCCATTGAAATCGACTCCCTCCACAATCATCGCATAGGCTCCTTCCACCATACAGAACATGGAATCGAAGTAGTACTCGTATCCACAACCGTATCTCTTGTCGAGAATACGAGGACGGAAGACGTACTGTAGAGGGGAGATTATCGATTGATCGAGAAGAGAGAGGGACTGACGTTATTGGTTCCGATGACAGAGATAGTCTTGAGTTCAGCTGGAGATCTAGCTCCGTTCAAATGGACCATAATGGAATTGAACTGATGGACGGCAGCATTTCGATTGGGGAAATCGTTTCTGAAGGAGAAGAAGATGATGGACTCTCTCTACTCCATCCTCTAACCTGTCTCTCTCATCACTGGAGAATCCTCCCGAGATAGTCATAATGGTCTGAGCAGTAGTCTGCAGGAGACAGCGAGAGTTCAGATTGTCTGCCTTTCCAGTCACTCGGTAGTATCCAGGCTTCAGCATGCTCAAATATATGATCATGCATGCCCAATCGTGATGCAACTTACTTGAAGTGTGCTTCATAACGATCAGATTCCTTCAGTTCTCCATCGGGAGTTCCGTAGTATCCTGAATATGCGAATGGAAGAGTGTTCATCTGTCTTCTCATCTCTCACCATTCGAATCAGTCACAGTGAAGCTGGGATTGACATTATCTGCCGATTGGATCTCAATTCTGATGTCGTACATTGTCTCATCGACGATAATCTCTTGAGAATGAGTACAATTTCCTAGATCAGTCACATCAACGAGATATCCGTCCTGCAATCATTCCCTTCTCTCGTCCCTTCCCCTTCTCTTCTTACTCCTTGCTGGAATTGAGTCGGATCGATCATCAGATTCGTCTCAATACAGATGGCTGAAATGGTTTCTCTCCTCTCTCTTCTACTCTCTCTTCTACTCACGGAACTCGCAGTACTGTCCCGTGTATCCGGGTCGATCGCACGCTTTCGTGATGGGATTCGCTGCTGCGATGAATCTCTGTATGATTACTGATGGATTGGTAGATCAAAGGGGACAAACCGCAGCTTCATCGGCATTTCTCTTCTTCCTTGAGTGTTCCTCCTCATGAACTTCCTTCTCGACGTAGAGAGGAGCCAGATGATCGAAGTCTTTCACGTAGATTGCTCCCTTCTTCAGATCCCATGTATTGTAGACTGAATGAACCATTGATCTTTGATCTATTGCAATGGTACTCCAGCCTACTCGGAATGGTTAGAGAAAAGGCTGAATTCGTGAATTCTTTGATCTCTCAAGTCCAACATTAAAATGCAGATAAACGCGATGTTTGCTCGAAGAAGTTTGAATCCGTCTACGACTAAACTGAATAATTCCCTTCCTCTTCACTCACTTTCTCCTACTGGTCCTCTGAATTTTGCAGATGCGAATCCACTCAAAGTGACCAAAATGGCCACTAAGAGAAGATTCCGCATGATGTTGAGGAGGAACTACCTGCAGAGATGGAATCTAATCGATAAAGGAAGGGAGAGACAAGGAATACGGTATGGACTCGCTTGAGGAGGAACTACCTAAAAAGATGGAATCTAATCGATAAAGGAAGGCAGAGGAAGGGAGACAAGGAATACGGTACTGGCTCGCTCACGAGTCGGTGAATACAAAGCGAATGAATGTCACTGAAGGCTTCTCTCTTATCTCGTTAATGACTCCTCGCCTTCCATCTTTAACGACATTTTCTTGCTTGAGGAGTCGCCCAAGGTGGAGCAGAGAAGGAGATGATTAGACTGAAACAGAGATCCGGTCCCATTTAGAGATTACTGCATATCCATGGGTTCATTCTGGTTCTCACCCATCACATGAGAAGTCTCTTCACAGTCTCTGATCTTCTCCCATCCTCATCATAAATCCTCGCAGAACTCTTTCTCCTCCCTCGAAATTCAACTTTCTCAATTCCTTGTTTAGATCTCTCTCCTCCACCTTGAGAATCTCGAATGAATCAGAGACTGAATGAGGAATGAAGTCTCTTTTCCTCCCCTTCCTTCACCCATAAAATACATCACTGAATGTGTCGAGTAATAAAAAGAGATTGTATGTGTTGGAGTGATAAGAAGAGGCGTCAACTATTAGATGAGAGGGAGGGAGGGAGGAGTAACACCGGACGGAGGCTAGTCATTCTATGTAAGAGGCACACCCTCATACGAACTACGAGTTACAAAGAAGACATAAACAATTCATAATCTCCATTGAATTATCGTGAATCTGAGCCTTACAACGCCCACAATCTCCCTAATTGCACCCCTCTCCTCTCCTTCCCTCACTTGTTTCTTTCCGAGAAGAATTCATCTCGAGTCTTTCGCATGAATTGTATTCGAAATACGTCAAACAACAACCACTTTATTGTACTGGAAGAGGAGAGAATAATGAGGATTGAGATTGGAATGGATGGGATGAGTTGAGATAGGTTTGAGATCGGGTTGAATGGGGCTGAGATGGGTTGGTATGGGAATGGATGAATGCATGGTCACTTCTTCACTTTCTTCTCTCATCTTCTCACATATCGGGATAGAATGAGTAGATTGGACGAGAAGATCTCTTCCCGAACGAAGGCTTGAACTGATTGAGGAAACCTGTGAATGGAATGAGATTAGAAGTTGATGAGATCTATGATGATATGCATCCCTACAACTAATAAGTTCCTCCTCACCAGCAAGATTCTCCTGAGGGGCGAGATTCCTCATTGCCATCGATGGATTTCTCTTGTCCATCTCTCCGAAGGATCGAGATCCTACAGTCAAAACAATTTCCATCAATCCATTCATCAGTATTGAATAGCTGATTGACGAATGAATGAAAGTGTGATCATCTCCTTCATCTCTAATTCATATCTCAAGAGAGTCACGAGAGAAATCAGTGAATGATCTCTAATGAAGGATGATGTCATTCCATGCTTCAGAGAGATCAACGATCCACTCCCTTCTCCCTCGAAGGGGAATCTCTCACCATAGGAGTAGTCGAATGAATGGACGATTGCCAAAGTGAGGAGGAAGACTGCGATGAAGGAGAGAAGAGAACGCATCCTGGAATGGAGAAGAGGAGGGGGAAGGGGGAGGGAGAGAGGGGAGGGTTGGGGGAAGGAGCACGAGGGCGATGAAAAAGGGCATTCGACATGACTGGAGTACAATATGATGTAGAATCAGAGTGATGTAGAGGGAGAATTGTGAGGAGAAGAAGTAATCCTTCCCAGTCAGGGAAAGTACCGTGAGAAGAGAGAGAGAGGAGGGAATAAGGCCTGAACAGATGGAGGGGAATCATGGCAACTGAATAGGGATGATTGAGGGAGGAGAAGAGAAGGTAATGGAAGGTTGGAAGGAGTAGGAAGGGGTGGAGGAGGGAGGAGGGGAGGGAGGGGGAAGGGAGGATATCTGAGAGAGAGAAGTCTTCTTACCCTCCAAACTACCGTTTTCAATAATGGGAAGTGAGGGGAGGCGTTGAGAATGTTGGGAGGAGTGAAGTAATGAGGGAGAATTGTGGAGAAGAAGAAGAAAGACAGAGACAAGACTAATTGGAGTCGAATTTCGTGAGAGATTCTCTCTGTTGAAGTGAAGAAGATTGAGGCCAAATTGAGGAGAAGGAAGATCTCTTCGAATGATAGGAAGAGAAAGAAGACTGCACCCATCCAATTTGAGAGAGAGAATGAGATCATCTGATTAGAAAGGGGAAGACTTGAATGAACTAGCAACACTTTCTCATGAGATCTAAGGAAGATAGAGAATCTCGTACTAAATGGAATCTATTTTCCTCTTTTCGCCTCAATGAATCCATTGTGAGGACGATGACTGGAGGATTCATTCGAATTCCTAATTCGTCTCTTTGACTACCCCCCCCCCCCTGCCCTCCCTCTCCCTCTCTCTCTCTCCCCTCTCTGGATGACTCGTCTTCCCTTCGACAAGAGTGTTCCTCTGCACAGATCTATCGATCGCCATTCTCTTCCAATTCGACCGTTTGATCAGGCGGAGGAAGAGTGGAAAGAGAAGCTAAAATGAAGGAAGAACAGTCGAATTGAAGAGAATGAGAGAAAAGAGAG
>LS515529.1:1315169-1342678 GCA_900490845.1 Pristionchus japonicus
CCCTCTTCTCAATCAATCGATAATCGAGTCCCTTCCCTCTTCTCAATCAATCGATAATCGAGTCCCTTCCCTCTTCTCAATCAATCGATAATCGAGTCCCTTCCCTCTTCTCAATCAATCGATAATCGAGTCCCTTCCCTCTTCTCAATCAATCGATAATCGACAGGCAACGTCCTTCGCAAGTTGATGTGTGCTCAGTTGGAAGTGAATGCGGCCAGCCATGTTGTCGTCACTCAGGTACTCCATACCTTCGAGTGAGATCAAAGATCAACCCATCTCGTTCAGTACTTCCTTCCACTCATTCGTCGTGCAGCTTCTCAACCGGGTGGTCGGGCTAATATCATCAATCTATCTGATCCACTCGGATCAATTGAGATGAGTGATGGTGCTACGGCGAGGAATGCAACTGTATACAGAATGAGCAAGGTGCGAATCTCCCTTCTCCTTCCACTCTTCTTCTCTTCTTTCTTCTCAGGCAGCTCTCAATATGTTCACTCGTGCATTGGGAATTGATCTCGTGAAAGAGAAGATCGTAATGGTTGGATTGGCACCTGGAAGAACAAAGACTGAATTGGGAGATAAGACAGCTGAATTCACAGTGAGTAGATTGATCTTTGATCTCTCTCATTCCTTCCTCCCTTCAGGCGGATGCTACAGCCAAGCCAATGGTCGATGCTATCCTCAATAAGATCACTAGAGAACACGCTTCTCTCATTCTCGATAGACATCTCAATCCTGTCAAGTTTTGATTCGATCTTCCTCTTCTCAATTGTAGTTCAATCTCTGAATAAACAATGAATAGACAATGGTGAACGAGTATTGAGTAGCCATTCGAGTATTTGTATTTGAAATTATTTGTTTTGCAATCTCGCTCTTTCTGAGAAAAAATTACCACTGAACATGAACTGAACTGAACCACTGAAGTTGAACTTGACATTTCTTATCGAAGATCGGAAATCTTTGTGACGGCATAAAAACGTGGTTATAATCGTTAAACATTTATTCCTAATTCCTTCGCCCTTTCCACCCTCTCATTTTCTCTCTCGTTTGAATAACAAACACATGGGCGTGAACGGACAAAAAAAGATCTTGTTGTAATCGCGATTGGATCATCAATCAACAACCGGTATTCATCTACTGTTGTCAACGATTTCATTCCCATTGGCTGAATAAATTCTGCCATGATGTCAAAAGTTCCGCATTCTATCAAGTATTCTTAATATGGAGTTAAATAACAAGATCGAATGAATATGGAATACATTTATCTTGTTCTTATTCACAAATAATGAGTGTAAACAGCAAGACTACATCTCAGAATGGGATAGCATTCATCTTCCTATCGTAGAATCCTCCAGTGTGATCCAGAGTGATCTACAATCGATATTCAACCATCCATCTCTCATCTCTTCACTTACTTTATGAAGGATGCTGTCCACCATATCTCTCGATACTTCTTCCACCTGAACATTCACCATCAGTTCTCGATACTCCTACCGTATCTCCCTACCGTATCCTTCGCTCCCGCTCCTCCCATCTCCGTCTTCACACTTCCGGGCGCAATGGCCAGATAGGCGACCTTCTCCTTTTTGCAATCAGCAGCCATCGTACGAGTGAGCATATTGAGAGATGCCTGAGGGGAGAGATTATCGATTGATCCCTGACTCCGCCCACTTTGCTCATCTGGTAGATCAATGCATTTCTATCGGTCGTTCCCTTGCACAAAGCCATCGAACCAATCTCATCGGAGATGTTCACCTGAATGGATCGATCTGTAGCAGAGAGACCGAATGGAAAGACTCTCACCATCATCGCTCTGTTCCCAGCTCGAACGGCCTTTCTCAATTGGGGAAGGAATCCTTGATTCATGATGGTCGGTCCAACTGAGTTCACTTCGATCATGTCTACGATCATCTGAATTGTTTCCTTCCTTCCCTCCTTCTCTTCTCAATCTTCACCTTTCTCTTCACAGGTCCATTGATATCATAAGCATCGAATATTCCAGCATTGTTGATGATGCAATTGAGTCCGTCCTCTCCCACTGTATCACGAATCTGAATGAATAGAATGAAGAGAAGGAAAGGATGGAAAGCATTTCTCACCTTTAGATAAACAGATCCGATGGTGATATGCTCCATCAATTCCATCTCGAATACATGGAGTCGAGGGTCGTCGATGGCCATTAACTCCTGCAATCCTCTCCTCCATCCTCTCATCCCCAACCCTCCTCAGTCCCTTTCCTCCTCACCTTCGTGTCAGCCCAGTGTCGATGGGTGGCGAAGACGTGCTTCACTTCATCGTGCTTCAACAGTTCTCTCACCAATCCCAATCCAATTCCTCGATTTGCTCCAGTGACGAGAATGTGCATGTTGAGATGAGTGAAGAGAGAGGAATGAGAAGAGGAAGGGAATCAAAGGGGAGGGAAGAGGAAGGGGGAATCCAAGGGGGAGAGGGGAGAGAGCAGGTTTGTGCCAATTGAGAACCATTGGTCACTTATCATTCCGATTAGAGTAAGTTAGTATGAGGAGTACTCTCGACATTCCGGTTTGGTTGATCACTTATGGGTACGCTTTAGGCATCACTATGATTCTGAAGAAGCTTCGCGTCGCATAGCAACTGTTAGTGAAACGTTTTGGGAAAGGAAGATTCGTTAGATCACACATCTTTATCGGCACGTTCGAGTATACATTATATTCCCATTGGGTTTCTGACGATATCAGTGCATTATCCATCTCCGGAGTTCTTGTACACTTCGAGCTGGAATGGATCAGATTGAGAAGGAATCATTCAGAGTGAGTACAAACCAGAGCCTCCAATTCGGGAACGTCCTTGATCTTGCTGAGTTTGTACGGATTGATGTTACAGAATGTGACTGACGGGAAGTTGGTCGACTCCAGTCCCAACTGGAAGATCGATTGATTACGGTAGGAAGGGCAAGAGAGAACTAACGTTGAGTTTGACGATCTTATCGAATTTAAGATACTGTCTGAGTGTATCCGAGAAGAGGAAGATGAATCCAATGGCACAGAGAGCAAGGATGATCGACCTACAGTATTCAGATTGTCGTGTCGAGACCGAGAGAGACACTGACCAGACTACGGTAGCGAAGAGGGAGGAGGCTGCAGCCATATGGGGGATTCCGTGGCAGGAAGAAGTCTCTCCCCATTCACGAATCGATGCCTTCATCTTACTGTAGATGGGGAGTACGGTAGAAGGAGGAGTATCGATTGGAACTCACGCCCATCTGGAATCGGGATGCTTGTTCACATCTCCTTCCTTCTCCACATCATTCACGATATTATTCATCTCCTTCTCATTGATCGAATCTGTGTCAGAGAGGGCATCCGAATCATTCTGAAGAAGGAAGAGAGGAATTGATTGGGAAGGAGGGACAAACTGACATCGACTGAATCTCTTTTCTTCTTGAGAGCAGCTGGATTGACCATCTTGAGAGGGAGACTCAACTGAGACTGCCTCCTCCTTCCTCCCTTCTTCCTTCCCTTCCCCGATTCCCCTTCTCACTCAGGTATTCTTTTGTCTTCAACAACGTTTCCAAGCAGCGTTTTCTATGCATCGTCAGCAGAGTCAGAACAAGAATATCGATTGGATGGGAGTCTCTTTATCGATTGGAGAGAAGTGAGATATCATTTAGGAGAAGGAGCACATCCTCTTATTTGGAAGAGAAGAGCGAGAAGAGTGACCATTACAGAGAGAGTCTGGAAGGGAGAAGAAGAGTTCTTCCCATCCATCATTCCTCCTCACCGTCAGAATAGCCGGTCTCGATAGAGTTGCGAATCCCCATGCAGACACTCCCAATTCAGCATGATCGATGTAGGAGAGGAAGAGAAGGGCGAGGGAATATGCCTGAAGGGGAGGGATGGAGATGAGTCTCCCCCCTTCGTCTCACCTTCTCTCGATAGGGCAGCCACACTCGGAGGTTACCACAGAAGATTGCACGAGTCTTTGAGGCCTGCGAGAGAAACGATCAGAGATGAGACAGAACCATAATCAACTACCGTTTCATGGAGTTCTGCAGGGAAGTATGAAATGGATAGGAATCCATAGAGGGCGATTGCGAGAGAAGGAGTGACCATTAGAATGTCTTGGATTGGTTCTCCCCTGAAAGGATTGAATTGGATGGGAGAGAGATGAGGAATGGTCTCACTTCTGGGATATAGCCATGAAGAGAGTGCAGAGAGTACAGGGAACACTCATCGCCAATTGGATGAATGCATACTGCTTCACATTGTCATTGAAGGAACGAACTGCATCGGCTATGAGGGAATGTTTATTGATTACTCGAGAGATGGAAGCAGTGAGAGAATCGAGAGTAGCTCCATCGATCTGAGAAGGGTCTTCTCTCTGGATGGAATGAGTCTCTCTCTCTCCTCACCCTCTCAATCTCCTCGTGTAATTCCTCGATCACACACTTACTGGCCATCGTACAGAGGACGAAGCACATAATGGAGATATTCCATCCCACGAAGAGATAGACAATGGCCACGAGATAGATTGTGTAGAGGGACTCGTCTCCGAATAGTTCAGTCGTTCGAACCTGCGATGAAGTGGTATTCCATCTAGAAGGAGAGGGGGATCTCACTGGATACTTTGGATTGGTTATTGACTTTGGTCTCACTCCTCCTGCATAGGCAACTGAGAAGAGAACGCCGTAGATTATATTGAGAAGAACGAGAATTGTGAAGATTCGAGTGAGACGACGAAGATAGAGAATACGATGAGGACTGTGAATTAACTGGAAGGGAAGACTCGAGGGAGGAGGAGGAGAGGAAGGCGACGAACCGTGCTCGCTTTCAAGATCTTCTCTGTGAAGTCACCCAATGCATTCGATCGTTGAGTTATGAAGATGAAGATCTTCAAATTTCAATTGATAACGACTTTGTGATGATTCACTCCTCACCACAGCAGATCCACTCATAAATGCGAAGATGACTTGAATGAGAGCATTGAGAGAATAGATTGAGATGGCTGAGAGATTTGTGATTGTTTTGTAGAAGAAGAAGAGAGCATAGTAGAGATCTGAAGGAGAGGAAGAATGGAATTGATCACAAGGATGAATCTCACTAATCACAATGGAGAAAAAGAATATAGTGAGTGTGACACATCTTCTCCAAAGTGGAGCCGATTCGTGTAGATCGATGAAGAATATTGAGAGAAGCTGATGTGAAAAGAGACTCGATCTCAATCAAGATAAAGATGAATATCACTCACGAATTGAATTCGAAGTCGTAATTCATCGAATATCTCGATCTTCTTCTCTTCAATTTCCTCCTTTTGAATCTCTGCTTGAGCGATTGGAGATTGTAGAGTAGATTCATCATTAACTTCTTCTTCCTTCTCTTCCATTCTTCTTCCGTTTACTCGAGTAACCAATTTCGTCTATTGGAGGACTCGCCTCCCATTTAGAGCAAATATGAAATTAGAGTGTATGGAAACAAACAGCGCCCCACGAGCCTCTTTTGGGCTGTTTTCGTAGTAGAGTAAAGATCGACCCCCTTCGTATTTGTATGTTATTTGTTCCGATGATGTCACTACATTGATAATTTCGAATATTTATCTCAATCTCAACAATATTGCAACAAATCGATGAAGCAATCTCAAAACGCTGAGCGATGGATGAAAAGTGAAAATGGGAATATTGAGCACCTATGGTATGAAATAGACTGAGAATTAGCACAAAGATCGTTTAAAGTGAGCGATGGTTGGAATCTGAAAGAGATACGAAAGGGAGGAGGGGAAGAGATGGGGATGAGGTGGTTGAGTAGTGAAAGAGACTTTTGATGGAAAGAGAAACCGAACCGCGCATTCGTTGTTAGACAACACTGGGATCTCATTGGAATAAGGAAGGGGTAGATCAAGGGATGAAAAGGGGATATACAAGCATCTGTGATCACCCGAGTATCGATTATAAGCAGGGATGGAAGGGAAGGGAGAGGGGCGAGAGTTCAAAGATCAACTATGACTGACTACTTGAAATGAACTGAAAATAATCAACAAAATAGGAAATATTGCAAGCTAATATTATTATGTTAGTATAGCGAGAATATTCGAAAGGGGGAAGGGGACGAAGGGGAATAACTGGAATGGGAGATAGGAACGAATCGAACGATCGACTATGTACACTGAATATATCACAGACATATTATGGACAGAGGGGAGAATCTAAGTGAATGGAAGAATTGAGTGATTACTCGAACCGATTGAATCATCAGTGGCCAACTGAAGGGAATCTAACCGTATTGATAGAGGGTTTAACCCGTTTGGAATGGAAAGATGAAGGGGGACTAGAGAAGGACAAAGGGAATCACAGACGGGAAGAGGGAAGGGAAGGAGGCAGGCTACAATCTATCTCTACTCATGAGTCTGGATGCAGAATTATATCCCAATCCGAGAGTATTCGAATCGTAATCAGATCCAGCCCTTTGACTCTCCATCAATGCCATCATATCTTGTAATCTGGCAGGCAATTGAGACAACTGAGCGTGTTCTGAGTGTTCGAGTGCCTCCATTACTGAGTCCTTGTGCTGTTCGAGATACTTGTAGATCTCGTTCAGCGACGAGAATATCTGCAATTTATTATTGAAATGAGTTCAACAGGAAACGATTGTGACCAGCTCCCATCCCTCCGATTCCCCACTCATTCTCACCTGTAATTGTCCCCTCCTCGTCTTACTCTCTTCATTCAACATATTCGCCATCTCATTATCAGAAATCGTCGGCAGTTTAGCCACTTCCGTGTAGTAACTGAAAACGATTATTTTAGAAATTATAGAAATATAACACCATCAAATCGTCGTCAGAATCCAAGTTTTAACTACGAATATTTGGTGAAGCGAGTAATTCAGAAAGAAAGACTTACCTATCGACGGCTTCCCTATACTGGAACATATCCTTGGCGAATAGAAGTTTGGAAGAGGGCGAGTCTTTGGTCAATTGATGATCTTGAGTGGAACAGGCATCCATTAGAGTCTGTGCCACCACGGAGAGACAACCTTCGATCTGAGGAGGGAGAGAAGGTTGGAGGGGGAGGAGATGGAGGGAAGGGACTCACCTTCGTCGGTTTGGGGACATCGAAGACAAAGTGAGGATTCTTGATGAGATTGACCCAGAATCGAAGAGGAAGCGCATTACTCTTCCATGCATGAGTCACTTCCGGATCTGTGATCCCGTGCTCAAGGGCCTGCAAGGGGATTCAGTCAGTACCATCCCCTCTCTCCTTCCCTCTCCTCCCTCCCCCTCACCTGACTATCCATGAAGTCGAACATATACTTGACACAAGCGGGAAGAGTCGCGTGACGAGAGGAAGAGAAGATCGATTCGAGGAGATCGTTGATGAACTTCTGTAGCGTTCCCTTCATCATCAGCAGTCTGCAACACAATTATTGAGTATCTATCCCTGATTCGTGTCCGTGCTCTCTTTCCATTATTCTCCATTATTCAACCAGAGTGCAGCTCACCGTGTCAAATATATCTCCGTGACCATCTTCTCCTGTCCATCACTCGGTCCATGTTCCGTCGGTTTAACCAGATGGAATACTTTGGAATCCGAATCCTTCGAGTGATTACTCGAATTCGTCCCTCCGAAGAGATTCGCCCTCGAGACTGTCGGAGAGTTCTTGATCGATAGAGATGACTTCTCGGAGAGGAGAGACTGCAATGAAGGGAGTCACACTCTGCCCATCTCTACCGTATGCCACACGACGACTACCGTACTCCCACCACACGACGGAGGGTTCACACCATCGATCGATATCCCACCCATGAAGCAGTAGAAGGATTAACCAGATTGTAGAGTGAAGCATGTCGCATGACCATTGTCAGAACTGCATTCGGAGGGATTTGATAGTGAGCGAGAGTATTCATTCTCTTCCATCCTCCTGATTCGATTCGAGATGTTGCATCGATATCCTGAATTGATTCTCATGAAGATACTGTAGCCAGTAATCGATCCCCTCCACTACCGTATCCCTTCCTCACCTGCAGCAGTAGTCTTCCGTGCATTGGATGTCGATACTCCAGATCGACGTCATCGGCCTTCTGTCTCTCAGAGAAGGAAACACTACGGTATCGCGCCTCCAGACACTTCTCCTTCACCTGAAAAGGAATGTGTTATTCAGAGAACTGAACACTTGAGAGAAGACAACTAAAGCAGAGGGAAGAGACCGTACCTGAGTGATGGTATCGCAGTCGAGTACTCTCACAGGCACTTCTCCGATGGAAGTTCCATATCCGGGTGGCATTCCACTCTGAGGAAGAGCCGCTGATTCGCACGAGAGAAGAACCAATTGTTCACGGAAGTCGAAGGTCGCACGGAGGAGTTTCTCCTCGCTCAGAGAGTATCTGCATAGACAACGGTTATGATTATGTAAGAGGCTCTCTGCGGCTAGGAGGTGGCTAGGAGGTATCCGTACCTTGCTTCAAGAGTGATCGCATCTTGTGGTCCCTTTTCCATCTGTTGTTTGATTCCCCAATAGAGATCGAAGAGTCTCTTCCCAGCACTTTCTTCGAGATAATTGTGCATGAGGAAGGAGAACCAAGCTGCCAGCATCCTGCAATCGAATGTTCATTGGCTAGTATCCATGATAGTACGAATTAAATTGATGGCATTTGGGCGAGATATATCGTTGAAGGAAGACTACGTACCTCTCAGCGACACTCTCGCTCCTTCTGAATAAGATCTTAGGTTGGAATCTCTTCTCGACAGTTTTTTCAATCAATTCACGAAGGAGTTGCTTCAGAATTTCAGTGCAATACGCCATCTTCTCCTGTAATCACACATTGGCTTTGTTCTTAACATTGAAATGTCGAATCCCCCCCCTCTCTTTCCCTCTCCTCACCTGCAACACAACCATGAGTAGACTGCCCAAATAGACGCGATCCTTTCCAACGAAAAACTTATTCGACTCCATCGTTCGAACCATCGTAAGCAGGAATGTCTGCAAGGAAGAATATTCATATTGCTTATCAGTCATTGTAGAACATTCAATACTCGTACCTTATTGAGCAGTAGTTTGTGCAGTTCCCTCAATCCTTCCTCTACATACTTCGCTCTGGCAGAATCGACTTCCAGATCACGAAGGGCCGGATGAGTGTGGCCACTGCAACGGAATCAGATAGACGTATTCAGTACTCACATAATCAACAACGACAAGAGAACAACACGACAACAACTACCTTATAATGGCAGTCCGATCATCAACTGACCAGTTGGGGAAGAGAACTCTCGCTGCGTACTCTCTATACTCAAGGAATGGAACGACGGGAGCTCCCAATGGGAGATCCGCGTGGTATGCATTCAGAGATGTCTGCAGTTCAGCGAATGCTTCCTGCAACGAAGGAATTGATCGATTAGTCCATCGGATACCGTACTCCCTCTCACCTTGCACTCAGTGGCCACTCTCATCTCGATTGCATCCATCTTCGACTTCAGCATCTTCATCTGCCGTTGGTGAGAATTCGACTTGCGTCTGCAAGAAAGATGTTCAAGCCCATTGTGCAGAGTACTTTCAACGATTCCATTGGATAATCAAACTGACTGGTAGAGGACGAGAAGAAGAATGAGAAGAGCGAGAAGAGCGAAGAGAGCGACTGCGATGAGAGAGATCGATGTGGAATTGAGACCCGGAGTGGAATACGAGAGAACTCCCGCTGAGAATCTGAAACGAATCATTTATATCGGGGTTCGACGCTCCTTTGACCTTCCCCTCGCAAAAGAGGAAGTACTCACTTGAGATGGGCGATGGACACGATCACTTCGGGGTCAGCTCCAGTTGGAAGAGGGGGCTTCTTCTCTGGTGGACGACAAGTGATCACACGAGAAGCGACTACTGTCGATGTGCACTCTGCTCCTCCGATTGAGACCTGTAGAGGGAGAGGGGGAGAGAGAGGGAGGAGGAGTCTTCACTTACCTTGACATCTCTCTCATTGGCAGCATCATTCAGATGTTCTCCATTGATCGTCAGATAATTCTCCGTGGGTCGATAATATCTCGCTTCTTGCCACGATTCAATCGTCGGATCAGGGAAGATCTCCAATCGACCACGACTACAATTGAGGAAATGGATTACCATCAGAGAGGTCACGAAACGTACCTCGTAGTGCTTCCATCGAAATCGAATGCGTATCCAACTTCAATGGATCGATCGTTGATCTTCTCTGTCGAAGGAAGCGACGGAGTGAAACACTCCATGTGAGAATCATCGCGGATCTGGAAATCCATTGATGAGCACGAGTCTTATTCACAATCTCCATCACTAAAAACCCTCACCATGCACTCCTTTCCCTCCGTCTTAACATCTCCTCTTCCGAATAGGATCATCTTCGGTCTCTGCAGTATTCTGAATCCTTCTCCCTTTACATCCACTCGTATTCCTCCTGCAGACACACTCCTCTCGGGGAGGACTGACGACACCTTCGGATTCGCACTGAAATACAAATTTTCGATATTTCAATATTAAAAATTCTAGTGTGGACTAAAAACACAATACTGACAGATACTGGAAGTCTCCGATTCCTCTGGACATCTTGACATGTTGTCTGTCTATCTCAACTCTAATGGGTCTCGATTCGATTCTCTCTCCAGGCGGAGATCGACAGATGAGAGTGGAGGTCGATCGAGAGATCAATTCACAACTGAAAAACGGGCGAAATAATTCAAAGCAATTGAATGCAGAAATCTTTACAAAAAAATATAGTAAAGTTACGATAAAACATACGTTTCTCCTCCAATTGTCACTTCCACTTCAGTTCCAGCATCCAGATCGACTCCATTGAAATTGAGATCCGTCCCTCCAGAGATTGGACCAGACGACGGTTTCATTCGAGAGATCGCTGGCTAAAAATATTGAATCAATCAATACATTTATGATTCAACATTATGCATCACACAGTAAAATAAGGCGGAATATGCATACCTCAACATACTGGAATGACTCAGCCGATAGACCAGAGTACTCCAATCCATCGGGACGAAGTTTGAGTACGATCGGACCCTGAGATGGATAGAGTGAGTACTGCATCTTCCACTCAATCAGTTCTCTCTCTCACCTGGATATTCCTTCCATCATTCTGTCGCTGAGCGGGTCCAGTGATGCAGACGACAGTGGAGGGAGCGACGTACTCTGATGCAACCACCTGCAACCACTCATTCTTGCTACACTTCATCAGGAGAACTCGAGAGTATGCATGACATCGGAAGAGTGCCCACCTTGCACTCCACATTCGCCACCATAATCGTCTTGATATCGACTGGAGATCTGCCCAGATTCGTCCCTCTGATCGTCATCTCAAATATACGCAATGGGATCGTTTAATAGAAATGATTATTCACAATTGTGAAGAGAAGTGAATTGAACGTACGGTGGTATTTCCCGTGATGGGTCCCTTCTTGGGATAGAATGATCCAATGACGGGAGAAGTGCACAACTGAGTTGAATTGAGGAATGGAGATCGAGGAGGGCAAACACCAGGAGCGACGCAGCGAGATTGAGACGATTGAGGAGACTGAGAAAGGAATGAATGAGTCACGTTCATGTAGCTCTAAAAATGTTCGAAGGGCGATAACTAACCTCACACCATCCACAGACGAATTTGCTCGTATCGAGAGTGAGACACGTTCCACAGTCACCCGCAATCTCGTCGCATTTGTACACCTGAGATACGATTGGTATGATTCACTTCCCACCTCAATCTGTACCTCAATGGCGATCTCCTGGTTGTTATCGAGTAGATGGGGAATGGCTGGTTCGTCTCTGGCAGACCAGACGACGTCGAGAGAGACACGACCTGTCCCCTCCAGAAGCATCTCGTCGCATCTGAGAGAGAGACGAGATTCATCGAGCAGTTAACAGTGCAGATCGAGAGTCACTCCAACTCACTCGATGTTTCCATCATTCCTTCTCGTTGCAACTCTCTTCTGCACATTTCCATTCGGGAGTCTGAACTGACACTTGAAATCGTGCATGAAGGCTGTGTCGATGTTCTGAGCCTGCAACAATTGAGATATCTAATCGGAACTCAGAATGACAGGAAGAAACAACTAAGAAAGAGCACAATACCACGTGTAAAAGAAACAAATGGGGAATTACCTTGACAGCGATGGGTCTTCTGTGTCCAGCAGGTTGATAAATGAATGGAGAGGGGGCGACGATATGGGGACAATGGGAGGGACCTCGACGAGACGATGAACCCGCTCTCTTCATCCCATTCACGAACACTTGCCCTCTGCATCGATCCTCCGTCTCTTGACCAGATACACACTCGTTCGATCTGCAATCCACATCGTCACTTTCATCCCTTCTATCGATTCCACTGTAGATACAGTAACCCCTCTACCGTACCTGAGACACCAATCACAGGGGAAGGGACTGCTAGTGCAAGCAGTGCATGTGGAGAAGCGACGACAGTCGAAGAAGGTGAAGTTGACTGAAGCGAGAGGAGGAAGAGGATGAGAGGAAACCTGATGAGAGAGGGATTGAAGGAGTGGAGAATATATTCAAATGATCATCCAAATATACATACTTTTAACCTTATTTTCATAAAATCAAGTAGAAGTGGAAGTGGATAGAATTAGCATGAACTCACCTCAACAATGGCTAGTTTAGCAGTGAGGAATGTCTCATTGCTGGTCATTCGAGGGATCTGCTCCACGTTGGGAGTCGAACAACGGAGAGAACTGAATAAACATTCCCTCATTTCATACTAATCGTTGATCAAGTTTTTCGATTCAAATAACTTTTATGTAGGAAACAAAGAGATAAATGACTAACTCATCGAGAGCACTCGTTGGTTCGCTCTGTCTCGTTTCTCCATTGGGGAAAGTGAAGACACAACGGAGTTTACCCCTGCAAATATGAAATTATGCTCAAGAAAAAAAGATTTCTAAAAAGCGAGATCACATAAATTACAAAATACCATTAGTTCTTTCCCAATGAATCATCTACAAATACATTCAACGATAAAATAGAATAGACTCACTTCTTCGCTTCTCCAATATGTTCCATGGTCACATTCAGATAATCAGAGGTCGACACTTGAACTTGTTCGGGGAAGACAGATTTGATACTGGAAATGGTCGAACTATCATATTTCAATCAGTCTGAATCATGCAGTTCACAGAGGCAGGCAATTCATATAAATACCAAATTATACGTGGGCAGGTGTTGTTGTCAGCATTTAGAATCGGGTGGGTATCAGATGAGATTGAGCAAAAACGGGTGGGTTACTACACCTTTCAAGATAAAAATCAGCAAAATCGAGTGGGGTTTGGACTCAAAATCGGGTGGGTATTGCTTCTAGCAACAATGATGCCCACGTATGTACCAAATTTAAATGAAAACATCGGAAATATTTGATATGCAAATATATCAGATTGCTTGATACAGAATGTGATGGACTCACTTGGGACACGCATTGGTATCGTATCTCAGCCAGTCCAAATTGGTCCTCGGGAGTGGTCGATCACACGAATCTTTGAGAGAACACGACGAAGTACTGCAATGATCAGTGATATCCACTAGTGCAATAGGAAGGATTCGATACGTGAGGATGGATCTCTCACCGAATGCACCATCCACAATGGGGATCTCTCTTGGCCATGCAGAGTGCACAAGTGGGAGCCAGATGATCACAGTTTGAGGATGGCCATCGAATTACCTACAAGAAGGAAGAGATAAAGAATTATTAACGAAAATTACTTAATCATATTGTTGTGAACTGAATTGAAACGAAAGAATTTGACAAATTCAGAAAGAATAACCAATTAGGAAAGAAAGAAAGAAAAAGAAAACGAACGTTGTTCGGAGTGAGGGCGAAGATGAAATTACCATTGTCCGAGAATTGGAGATCCTGAACCATCGTCATTATGCAGAATGCTCTATTGCACAGATAGACATATCAATAAACAATTTGGAAATAGAACAAAAAGGGGGAAAAGACATACCTGGAGAATGGGTTCGCTGGAGATGGATTCGGTGGCGTAAACGAATGATTTCTCTCCGTCCTCCAATACAGCCTTCACTATTCTTCCGTCCTTCGTTCCCATGAATACAACAGTCGATCCACCGTGAGTTGTATTCGTAGCCACTGATGAGACACGCGCATCGTCCATCTGGATGGGTGATCCATTACGCATTCCAGAGGTTCGTTCAACAGATAATTCACCATTCAACACACTAAATCTAAGTCTCATAATGAACTAAATGTGTCACCTCAATGATTGGTTCCGCAGAGATTGGTTCTGATCCTCCGATGCGCGTGTTCACATTGTTTCCACATTCGACTTGTTCCCAGTTCAATCGAGTTGGAGTGCACTGCTTGTTAGCGAACCATGGAAGATTCTGAAGAGAACTAGAATATTTCGAAAATGAAGAAATAAAACTTTAAGTGCATTCAATAGTTTTCTGTTCGAACAAGGTTTCCTACTGCTAATAAACTGAATTAAAATGGACTCACAGTGGAAACATGACTGTTCTGGTAGCAGTCGAGGATGTTCACTCGAAAGATTCTCTGCAGAAAAATCAATCAACTCTGAATGACAGTACTCTACCGTACCTCGATCTCATCGACAGTGTACACACAAAGGGCGGATCGAGAAGTGACGACGTCTCGTCGAGGGGAATCAGATGATCCCTCCTCGAAGACTGCGTACACGAGAGGAGTCGTCTCACTGCATCATACATAGTTAGCATAACTTCATATGTGAGCGAACAAGGACAAGAATGAGTTTGTATCTTCGAGTGACTCACCCGATGATCCCCAATCTCTTTGCCAATCCGAATCCAGCTATTCCAACATGGATATCTCTCAATAGATTGTACTGTCGATCACCCGAAGAACATTCGAGTGGAACCTGAAACGAGAATACTGTAATAACATTATTCTGATTTTGTTTTCCCATTACAGTCAAGGGATTTCTCATTGCACGAGCATACTCTTTCCTATCTGATCGAGAATATACCGAGTGTGTAAAATGAATCATACCTCGGTGTAACTCTCGAAGTTTCTATCTCCAGTGCACACTCTAACCAATCTCGATTGGATCTTTTCATCATCGAGTGAACTTTGTTGACGAGTGGCGAAATACGCGTATCCACCCAATTCGAATCCTCCCACGTAATCGATTCTGCAATGGGAAAGAGTCAATATATCCGATTTTCAGATGTTTCAGGAAACGAACAAACT
Source organism: Pristionchus japonicus (assembly GCA_900490845.1). Lineage (NCBI taxonomy): Eukaryota > Metazoa > Nematoda > Chromadorea > Rhabditida > Neodiplogasteridae > Pristionchus > Pristionchus japonicus. Next base: position 1,330,365 of record LS515529.1, read on the forward strand.
AGATTGAATCGTTGTTGATTGTGCCCTCGTTAATTTGTTCAAACACCAAAACATCACGCAATCGGTCTCTTTCTCGCTCTCTCCCATGGTGGACAAACACTTGCATTGTCTGAATGGAGGAGACATTCACACTCACTTGTACTCTTCCGTGTGTTTTCTATCGATGGAGACGGCGGATTTCGGACTGACGAGACCCTTGTTCATCAATTCGAATGGATTGTAGTCTCCGTATCTGCAGAGTGACGAGAGTCAATGAATACTACCGCATCGAGATCAGCAACCTCAGTTGACATACAAAGAAAGAGAAGGAAAGGCAGAGTTCACACTGACCTATCCAATCTCCGTGAAGCAACAGCGGGTATTTCATCTCTCCATCTCGTTCCTCCAACGAAAGTCGATGCGACGTAGAGGACGGAGACTTCAGAATCAAATGACGATCGACTGGAATCTTCGTCGAGGAGATCCGAAGGGCCAGAGCCAACGAAGATCTACAATCAATTAGATCATCCATCAGTCTCTCATCATCACTCAATTCTCGCTCCCACAATAGACTCCATCTCTTCCTATTCCAAGAAGGGATCACTAACTGAATCTCTCTCCCTCCCTCTCTCTAATCACATCTCACTGACCACACTGGTCGAATTGGCGTCATTGGCTAGCATCGGGGGAGATTCCACTGTCCATTCTGTGATGTTGTGAAGCATTCGAAGACGACAACGACCCTGAAGGAGAGAGACTGCGTAAGAGACCGTGGATAGGGATATGATCGAGGATGAATGAAGAGAGTATCCCACTTGGAATAGACTGGAACATTCGATGAGATGGGTGGATCGATCATCGATAGCCAATGCCTTCGTATGAGAATCAGTTGGAGATCTCGCTTTCGTGCACGAATCATTTCGATCTGCAACAATCAGATTCCTCCATCTCTCTCTCTCTCTTTCCTTGTCCCCGTTCCTTCCCCTATCTCCCTCTCGTCTCCCTCCTGTCCTCCATTGTTTCCGATGGTTGATTTACAGCCCTTCCCTTCTCTTTCTTGTCTCTCTTCATGCATCTATGGGCTACTTCTTATAATCTCCCTTTGTTGATCCCCTCTTGACCGGGAGAGAGAAAGGGTCGAATACCCGGCTATGGCTTTGTCCCCCCCCCCCCCTCCTACCAGATCAACCCCATTGGCTGCACCTGCTTATCGAGTGTGATCATTCAATCGATAATCCAGTCTTATCACCCCTTCCATCCTTCTCTTCTCCTCTCCTCTCCTCTCTCCAATTAGCCGTCGTCTCTCTCTCCGTTTCGTCCCTCTGTTCAATGATCCATGAACACATCTCATTCTCCCTCCTTCTCCTCTTCTCCTTAACAATCCAAGACCGAACGAAGGGATCGAGTCCTCATCAAGGGAATCAATCTCTCTCTCTCTCTCGTCTCTCTCTCTCTTGGATGTTCCTTCACTCTCTAAATTAGAGTCCATGACCCTTCTCGTACAACACAATACCAAATTAGTGCCCCCCCCCCCCTCTGGTGTGTTCCATTCTCTTCCATTCAACTTTGTATGGCTGTGCCTCCTGCTCTCTCTCTCTCTCTCTCTCTCTCTTCATCCATCCACTCATCCCTCCATCCATTCACATTTGCATTCTACTTCTCATCTCGACCGACCAATTACCCAACTTCATCCGACCGTCAATTAGACTCCTTCTCTCAGGATGGAAGAGAGAGAGGGGGGGGGGGGAAGGGATACAAGTTAGTATTCCCTTCTAAGGATGGCAGCCGGTCGAGGGTCAATCTCTTACCCATTAACACTACTTGAGAGATGACTCTCCCTTTAGGACTCCCTTAGTGGTAGTAGATCAATCGAATAGACGGAGAGAGAGGGGAGTATGAGGGATGGAAGAGAGTATCTATAGAGTGATTGACCATTGAGACTGGAGGGAGATGGAGATGGAAGGGGGGAATGGAGGGAAGACATTCTCATAGTGAAGCAGCTGTCCCCATATCACACTCTCACTCTACATTCATTACTAATACGGGGGATGACCTCTTAGATGGAAGAAGTGAAGGGAGAGAAGGGGAGAGATGGAAGAGAGACAAAGAAGTCTCCACTTGACCTCATGGAATGCTTCTTCCTCTCTCTCTCTCACTCAATGATCATCAATTGATGGTGAGTCCCTTCTCTTTCTCTATTCTCTCTTCCAACTCTTCAACTCAGCGGGAGTCTTCTTCTCTTCTCGCCCTTTCTAATACCCACTTGAGTCCACTCGTGTACTCACTTCATGCACCTGTTGAAAAACGACTAGAGCCAGAGAAAGAAAGATGAAAGGGAACCCATCTTCGTCCCCTTCTCTCGTGTATTCTGATCCATAACCACTCTTGTCCCTCTCCTATCTTTGCCTTCTTCCCCTATCTCCCTCGATAGAATAACAACTGACTATAACACTCGGGGGAATCGTCTTTCGGTCCTGTCGATGCCTTCTTCAATACAGTAAGATCCGGAGTGAGATCGTACAGATAGTTCACGCCTCCCACATACAATCGAGAAGTGGCTGGATCGATAACCTGCAAGAGAGTACGGTAATTGAGGATCTGCCCGTTTCAATCCCATCCTACTCTCGGGTATTCTTCCCTCGTGATTGAACCAGTTGACGAAACGTCTTTTTTGCTTCGTTTCTCTTCATTGCGACTAGATCATTCCCTACCCCGTCATTTCATGCACATCTCTCACAGTCTAAACGATCGTATGCCATAGAATAGGCAGTGGAGGGTGGGTATACGACCCCCCCCCCACCCCTTCCCTCACTACTAAACTAGAGGAAATTGAGTGTTGTGAAGGTGGAAGGGAGGCGATAAAATATGCGGGAATGTCTAACGGAGCATGGATTGGATTGGTGTAGCCCTTCCTTCCCTTCCCTTTCCCGCATCCATCCATTCTACTCTAGTAAACACTCCCTAGAGATATCCTCCGTCCATGAATATAACAAGTGTGATCCGTAGTTAATCGGCCATTATACATCATCCCTTGTTCCTACTCTCCAGAGAGACAACGACCAACTAATAAACGAGCGATGGATACTCAGAGAAAGAGACCGGAAACTATTGGGGAGAGAAGGGCCGAAAGAAATACTAGGGAAGACTAGCAAGAAATTAGAGAAGATGGAGGAATGCCCTGAGAGATGGAAGAACAAACAGATTTCTCGCCCTAGAGCCAATACAGAAGCGAGCCCAAGGGGGGAGAACAGCGAGATTATTATGATGATGAAGAATTAGACTCACCATTCTCTCGAACGGAAACGACGGATTCGGATTACGGTAGTCTTTTGGACCATTATCGACAATTGGAGTGAAGGAAGTACAAGGATTGCTGAGAGTGATCAATAATATGATCACTCTTGACCACCACCATGGCGGCCAATTCATTATTGATTCGTCTTTCATCGTAGATCATTGATGATTCATGTCCTCACTGTAAACGAGTGGTGAACAACAGGACACAACATGATCTCACGCGTGATAACGATCGATAAACATGACGATAACAGGAGAAATACAAGAGTGAATGACCAGATCAAAAGAGAATTACGATGCAGAATATAGGAGAACGAGTAGATTTAATGAGCGATTAGCACAATCCGCGATTGACCTAATACAACTATGCGAGACACGAGATGAAAGAGAGGGGGCGGCTAAGCGAAAGAAGAAGAAGAGAGGAGGAATGATAAGCAGATGAGCAGAAAGGGGCGAAATGGAGATGGGAAAGTCTCCCTTGAAGAAAGGAGAGAGAAGAGAGGACAGAGACTGCAAAAAGGTCGAACGGGCAGTGAGACGAGAGAGGGAAGAGAGTAGAAGAGAGTGGAAGAAGAGAAGAGAAGTTAGATGAGAGATGCAAGTGATCCGAGAGAGTACAGACAATCACAGAACACGATAGAACACGGAGAAACGAGAGGAAACGACCACGATCACACACTTTCAGCCAGATTTACAGCTATGATAAAGCGGGGGCGCAATTAGATACAGAGCCGGATTACAGGTGGACATTATTTCCCGGCTCCCGTCAATACTACCGTAATTCAGATACAGTAATCATTAAACTAATCTCTAATTTTTAACACCTAAACTGTATTTAAGAATCGTTTATGCTCATCAGCATCTAACAATATCATAAAATAAAATTTATTGCTGTCAAATCAGTGAGTAACACAATTTAGGATGAATCTGTGCGCGCGAAAAAGTAGTAGAGAGAGATGGCTTGAAACGAGAGAGGGGTCAAAGTTGGACTCGAAGAAGGGAGACTAGTCATTCCAAATCATATTATAGACCAGGACAGAGTCGCAGCTTAGAGAAGGAGTGAATCAGTATTGTGAATGGAGAAGAGAGAGAGAGAGACGGAAGTTGTGGATGAGAAGAGTTGAATAGAAGGACGTGAAAGATGAGATGATGATCGGATAGAAAGAAGAGATGCCATCCAGAAAGAAGTACTGTCTAGTCGATAGAACAGAGAGAGAGAGGGATGAGAGACCAATTGATAGAATGAGTAAATTATAGAAGGACAATAATGAATCAGTCGATGACACGATCGAGAAAGAGAGACTAAGAATGGATGAATCATTTGACTACTGATTGAGAGAGAGAAAGAGAGAAGGAAGAGTACGCTTGGAATTGTTCGTCTATTTCCCCATGAGACAGACGACATGGGCCGATTCATTCATCACTCCGTCTCACTCTCTCACCCATTCTGGTATTGAAATGACTGTGTGGCAGCCCCTCTGATTGGAGGGCTGCTATGCAGTCAGTCTGATAGAACAGGAAGGACACCTGATAGAGGAGAGATAAGGAAAGAGTGGAATGGATGGAATGAAACGAGGAGAGAGGAGCTTCTCCCTCTCTCTCTCTCTGAACAACCTCTCATAAATTGTAGAACATCGCAACAATTGGTGGAGAAGAGAGAGAGAGAGATGGAAGGATGAGATGAGAGAAAGAAGAGAATGTCAGTCATGGATCAAAGCAGACCTATTAGGAGACTGATTGAGTGATGAAAGGAAGGGAAAAGAAGAAGAGGGAAGATCCAGTGGGTAGAAAGAAGAGATCTAAGAAGGGAGAAGAGACGCAACTCATGCCAACAAGATGCATCGTTTGACAAAGAAAAGTTGTAGAAAGATGGAGAGTGGAGGGAGTCCAGAGGGGAAAAGAAGAGAGAAGAGATTGGAGATTGATAGAATAGAAGAATGAATGGAGCTACAATGAGGAGTCTCTAAAGAGAAGAATCTGTATTGAGAGAAGAGAGATGATAAGAGAAGAGAGGAGAGAGAGGAAGGAGACAGAACAATAAAAGAGAATGGAAGACGAGTTAGAATAGATAATGAGGGAGAGAATGCAAGACTGAGATTGAAAGGAGAAGTCCATTCCAATTCCATTATCGACTGATCCTATGAACAGATGCGAAATGAGGGCTCAGTGGGAGGTGGAAGAGGGAAGGGGAGAGGAGAGGGAGGAGGAGGGGAAGGGGGGGGGGGGAGATCGGTTGTGAAGACAGATTCAAGAGAGGGAGAGAGAGAGAGGGGAGGGGAGGAGATCAAATTAGGAGATTAGAGTAGTGTTCCTCTTCTTCTCTTCAACTTGCACACATTTTTACTCGTATTATCGGAATGAGTAATCTATGAATGATCACGGAATGAAAAGGAAGAAGTGTGAAGTGTTTCGAGATGAGAATGGAAGTGGAGGGAAGAATAAGGGGGGGGGGAGGATAAGAGGAGAGAAGGGGAAGTTGAGGTGAGATTAGTCCCTTCTCAGTACTAATAGACACCCCCTTCCATCCCAAAATGAGTGTGTTTGAAGAGAAGAAGAAAGTTATCAAAGGGAAGAAGATTGACTGCCGATTTGTTATCCCAATTGAGTAGTGATGATGTAATGAGAGATGGAGGGAAGGACAAGGGTGTGATGACGAGAGGGATGAAGGAAGGAAAGAGGCCACCGAATAAATCAGAAGAAGATAAAGATCAGAGAATAGATGAGAGAAGAGAGAGAGAAGAGACTGAAGGAGAAGTTGAGAAGAAAACGAGAAGAGAATGGACATAAATTGTGAAAGGGTATTAGGAGTATGGGAGTAGAGAGAGGAAGGGAACACTCCGAGACAATGAGGGTGGTCTGATGAAGAGAGAAAGAATGATCTACCTGAGAAGACATCATGCAGGAAGATATCGAATTTCATGATGAACAGAGAAGAGAAAGAGAGGGAGGAGAGGGAAGGAGAGGAGAGGGGGAGGGAGAAGGAGAATAATGGTCAGTAGAATGAAGGAATGACCACAACTTGTCAATCACTCCTTCAATTCAGTAATAATCCATACTGCGAATGAGTCGGCCTTGACTAGAGAGTGCGCGGAAGGGAGAGGGAGAGGAGGAGGAAGAGGGAGGGGAGGGGCATCGAGCCTCCATTCACAAAAAGATTTGATGTGTTCGCGCCGATGTTTGGAAATGCGAAATAGAAAGAATCAATCGATAAATAGGAAGAGATTGAGAAGATAGAGTAGAGTGTAGACTGGGGTGGAGGTCACTTGTTGCTAGAGGGGAGGGAGGGAGAAGGAGGAGGAGAAGGGGGAGGGGAGACGTAATCCAGAGTTCAAAGGGAAGAGTGACACGAAGAGAGACTAGGATAGAAGAGAGAACTGTTGAGGATTCAGTAGAGGGAAGAATCATTTCAATGAATAGAAGGAGAGATGATTGGGCTGGCTTAGAATGCAGAATCGGGATGAAGAAGAGATAGATAGATGGAATGATAAAAGGACCAGAGGAGGGAAAAGTGACGTAATATCTGAGATGAGCGTCCAATCAGACGATTTAATCTGAAGAGAAGAGACAATTAGAGGATGGAAGTGATAGGAGAGAGAGAGGGAAGAGGAATCACGGAGGGGACACGTAGTGGAAAACCGCCGGTGAAATTATGATGCGCATGCAAATTTGTGTGCTCGGTCGAGGTTTTCCCGCCGTACTACAATACGGCTCACCTCCAGGCTATCACGGGAAAAAGTTCTATCCAAGCAGTTTTATATAGTTAATTGAAGTCTGCTAACACGTCTGTCTAGCTATTTATGTAGTTCCTGCTTCGTTGCATCATTCAAAACAAACCAATTGTATTTACGATGCGAATTCACGACAAATAGGTCGACCTAAATAATTTCAAGTAGAATGGCACGTGCGCGGTTTTTGACAGCTTTATTTATTATTATTTTGCGTTTTGTCACTAATTTGCAAATCAGTAATCTAGAAGCTATCGAAATATAAGCAAGAAAAATTGAATAAGCCAGAAACGTGAAAAAACGGTCGCAAAGCGGTTACGCGTCGCGGTTTTTTGGTAAAAATGTTCACCGTCGCCTGTCCCCTCCGTGTCGAATTGTCAGAAGGGATTGGTTATGGATGAAGAGAAGGAAGCTGCAGAGAGAGGGAAGGGAGGGAGAGAGGGAAGGGAGGGAGGACTGTAATCCAACCTCTCGATCTGAACCATAAACAATGTGTGATAGAAGAGAGAAGAGTTCACTAGAATAAGTTGAGAAGAGGGAAGAAACCGGTTGAATTGTCGCTGCTTCTTATAGATTACTCGAGAAAAGAAAGAGGAAAAATGCGGAGAGAACAGGTCATACGGTAGTCAATTATCGATTGCTTGACGATCCAGATACATCAATCGGTTCTTACCGCATCGTAAAGCGTGATTGTATTGAGCGAGTAGTAGGAGGAGGAGAAGAGAAGGAAAGAAGAGGGAAAGCCGAAAGAGGAGGAGATTAATTGAAGAGAGAACGGCTGATGGAAGTAGATCACGATAGAAGACCATTACTGACCAGTGGAGAGAGAGAGAGAGAAGGTTGTGACGATGAATGGAAAGGAACAAGGAATGGAAGAGGGGAGGGAGGAGGAGGAGGCAGATGGTTGACTTGTTGGGTAAAGATTAGCCAAAAGTTGGAAGGACGAACAGATGGATGAACTGAGTCTCTCTCTCTCTTTTTACCCTATTCTCTCCCCTTTGAGCGGACGAGAGAAGAGAGAGCGGGAAAGGGAGACTGTCAGTCCAAGTAACAGGTAGACTGAGAGATCGAATTACAAAGAGAAGTCCCGATTGGGGGTATGAATGACAATGAATGGAAAGGAGAGAGTAAGTCGATAGTTTATAGAGTGGACGGTCTGTGTTTATGCTTGCAAAGTGGGTGGGAATGAGGGAGATAATGAGACCATAAGACAACCATTCCGTGTTACTTGATGTATCTATAGTCTCTCTTCATGCAAATGAAGTGAAGTGCAATCTGAAAGACAATAGTCACCGAGAAGGAACAATAGAGATTCCTTGTTTTAGAGAACACTCAATGGAAAGTTACGGACTCTCTTCTTTCTCCCCGCGTTTCATATGTTGATCTTAAAATTTTCGTATTTAAATAAAACTAATATCAAATCCGCGGGGTAACTTTAACTAGATAAACATTAATATAAGTTTTATGATCAATAAAATACGCAGTACTGTAATATACTGTAATAATATACCGTTCCACAGATAAAAATGATGGCGTCTGTTATGTTAATTTAAATCGACTATTTTCATTTGCTTATCGTGTACACGCGTGTGCTCATGATTAATTGAATTGTTCTTCTTCGCATGAATGAAGAGACTCAGTTCGTGCACACGCTCTGGTATTATCCCAATTCAGTCTTGCTAGAATCACAATTCGTTTGAGGCTCGAATTCCCCAAGAGAACTTACGCTCGAAAATTCCCTCTCGTTGTCGTCGGCCACGCCTTCTAAGCAATCAAGTAAGGAGTGTATATTATTATATTAGTTTACTTGAACGTGTCATCTCATCGTTTCAGAATTGGAAGAACCTGAGCCTGATATCGAGGTCATATATTCTGAGATCACTGTGGTACACGACACCATCATGATCATCGGGCCGCAACTCCCATTTCCTAGAACCACTACTCATTCTCAGGTGTGCATTTTTGTGTTCCTCTTATATTTCGACTACGAATTGCCATGGGGCGCGAACAAAACAACACTCAAATTGTCTATTCTTTTCGATTGATGTTTGTTTGTCTTTATTCTTATCATCAAATATCTTAGCCTGACTCGTCGGAATTCGACCAGACAACGCCATCATTCAGAAGAAACCATTCTGCAGGTGGGATTAAAACTTTTACCTGTATGCGCCACTGTCATATTTATTAAATGAATTCATACCAGATGATGTTGCTACACCGGAGAAAGCGTATTGTGAACCTTTTGGTCCAAGGGCAGCGTCTACGGATGGAAAGAGAAAGAAGCAAAGAAGTTAGTATTTCTTTATTTATCTTGTTCAATTTTAATTTTTCAGCGACTGGGGAAGTATTGGACTGGAAAAACTTTAATGGTAAAATTTCTGCATCTTTTCAACAACGATTTTTCTTTTCAGGGCCGAAGAAAGAAACAACGAAGGCTGGGATTCATCATCGAAGATTTCATACAGGTAAAACGGCTTTGTTTCAAGGATTCAATTACGTTATTGAATTACGTGAATCATGTTCAGGAGGTCAAGTTACGGGTCAGAATGTAAAGGCGATTGGACAATCTGTGAATGTAGAAGGTGGAGGTAAGGAAGTCACTTTTTTAAAAATATGAAATATATATCAATGTAGTGCCGACTATTCCCTTTATTCCCGATGCGCCTGGTAGACCTCGCAAACAGAGATCGAATGGTAAGAATTGAGAATTGAGCATTTATCTTCAATATAGCTAAACTAACAGGTTCTACATCGTCCGCTAACAATCAGACAACTACCACCCCTCAATCTGCAGGTCAATGCATATAACATGTGTCAATACTATATATATATATATATATATATATATATATATATATATATATATATATATATATATTTCTATTACTATTGACCGAAACAATTTGATGTTTAATAATCGATTATAGGAGAGATTTCGGGTCGGAAAGAGAAGAAATCATCAGATGAATACGGGCGACCACCTGAACCACAAGAGTTGAAAGCTGATATGGAACTTATCGTTAACTTCGGAACGAAGAATAATCCTGTCGGAGGTATGTGTTGAATATCAAACAATGTTTTGAACGTCGTTTCAAATAAAGGCCTTCGAATATCTTATCTATGATAACATGGATGAATTTGTCGTATGAACAATGCTACCTTTTAACAGCTGGTGTTAATCTGAACCTTGATGGCAACACTTCGAAATCTCCCAAAGGAAAGAAAGTGCCACACAGGCAGAGAAGATCCCAATCCTGTTCTTCAGAGGTATTATGTTTGCAAGTTTTCCTGAATGATACGACTGCCATTTGAGAGAGGAGCTCTCGGACTGAGGATTGCAATTGTCCCAATGACTATTCCGAGACCGGTATGAATTGATTTATAATTAGATTAGCATGAATGACACAGGTGGCATGGGGGACGATGACGAGCCAAGGAAACGATGAAGGTGGAGAGACTCCCGTATCGAAGTGAGTGAGTACTGTATAGTATTGATTGAGTGAATGATGTACAGTAACGAGAAGGGAGGAGATGGTGGATGTTGTGAGGAAGAATGGAAAGATACGAGAATGGAAAGGAAAGCAGACAAGGTAGACATGAATAATCTCGAGAGGGACGGAGGTCAATCAATTGGATTGCAGGAAGTTCCTGAACACAAGGAGGAGTATATTGATAGCCATTGCCATCTCGATTTCATATATGAGAGGGTGACTTTTCTGTCTTTAGATATATCTGTATCGTGAACGCCCGCGTTCTTTGCTTCTGTACGTCCTCATTCTCTCTTTTCAGCACTATTTCGAAGACATGGATTCTCTTCGTGAGAACTTCAAAGAGTCATTCCTCCCCACTTTCAAAGGATGTATTGCCAATTTTATCAAGCCTTCAACTTTCCAATATAAGGACTGGATAGGGAAAGTAGTTCAAGTGAGAATATATAATTTTGTTTATTGAATGAGTGGAATGTTATAATTAAATATATTGAGGACAAACAAGTATTGGGTACTTCATGGGGAATTCATCCTCATCACTCGGGAACATGTACTGAACAGAACTTGGATGATCTGAAGGATTACATCATTAAGAATAGGGAGGAACTCAAGATTGTTGCCATTGGGGAATGTGGAATCGATCTGAGTGGGAAGTGAGTTATTCAATTGATTAATAATATTAATAATTAATATTAGATGATTGAATAAGTAAGTTGAAGGATAGATGGGCACAGATATATTTCTCGTCAGGAACGATATCCCGCTCGAGAAGCAATTGAAAGTATTCAAGTTCCAAGTGCAGATGGCATATGAGCTCGATCTGCCTATTATCATCCATTGTAGAGAGGGAAGGAGATTGAAAGATGATCCAGAAGATGAAGTACTCAACGTACTCAAGGAGGTATCTTATTCCTTGCTTCTCAGGTTCAAGATAGATTAATAAATTGCAGCGTCCTAATCATCCTATCCATCGTCATTGTTTCACAAGAGATGCAATGGTGGCCAAAAAGTGGATGAATACTCTACACGACTGCTCATTCGGTTTGAAATAATTACTCTCACTCTCTTTCGATTAAATATTGCAATCCAGATGCTATTATTTATGGTTCAGGTTCCAGCATGTATGGCATAGTGCTTTGATATCGATAATAGTTGGTATATTGCAGGTTTCACCCCAAAGGTCATCTATTCTTCATCGTTTGAGAAACTTCTCGAGAAGATCATTCCTATCGACAGAATTCATCTTGAGACCGATGCACCCTACTTCAAACCAATGGAGGTTCACTATTTCACTCTCATTTTTATACGTTACTTGAAATTGTTTAGCTTGAGCAAAATTTCAGTACAAATGCTTCAGTGGTCTACCTAACAATTGCTCAGTCCCCAGTGCAGGTTACTTGTCTTTCCTCTCTCTTCTTCTTTTATATACGTTTTTTAAAATATAAACCATTTCAGCGATTTCGGTTGCAATTCGAATCTCGGAATTGACTGGTTATTCACTGGATGAAGTGATTCGTCGTACTCGTGGGTGCACTGATAGAATCTATCGACTTCATAGATCCTCTTGAACTTCTCGAAGAAGAATACTCCAAGGAAGACTGCTATTGTTAGAGGCACTCCTACGCTCATTCATACGTTGTTTCCTGTAATGTAATGCATTTCATCCTATTGTCTCGTTTTTATCTTGGACTGCTATAGCTTTGATATTTTCGTAAAGTAAGTCCCTAATAAATAATAAAGTCGTTTGAAATCTGATTTATTTTGTGCCTGAAAGCGCTGCGGTGAAATTCCACGTGAATTACTGGTGGGGGAATGTAGTGGGGGG
>LS515529.1:1349427-1370880 GCA_900490845.1 Pristionchus japonicus
TAGTCTAACGAACGCATTGGCGCAAGTTGTGGAACCTTATGCACCTTTTAAGCCATCGAATTCCGAACTGCTCACAATAAGGTGCGAGTGAGGGAAGGGTAGAGAATGTGCAGAATGAATGCTTTATTTGGTTTATCCGTAGAGAGTTGAGAAGTGTTATATTGACACCGCTCTAATACAGTGATATTTGATGTTTCAGCTTGATTGGATATTGAATAAAGAGCGGATGCGAATTGTGAGTGGAGTGCATCCCGACGTCGATTTGTTCGATGCAGTCAGTTACTATCTCATTCCGCCTTCCCATTCGCATTTCAGTTCCTCTACACTCCAATTATGAATGCGATCAAAACGGGGAAATTGGTAAGATGAGGAGAAAGAATAATTGAATGTATACTCTTCTCCTAGGGTCTTTTTGTGATATTGAGAGATGAATTCGGAGCGACGAGGGCTTCCTCAGATGGAATGGTCACTGTTTGGACAGTCGCTATCGAGTATGACAGATTCAATTGGGTTCGTCCATTTCATACACACTATATAATCTCTTGTTGCCATGCACTTATGCTACATTCTCAGTGTGTTTTAGTTGTGAACATTAGTAGATGTGTCTATCATCTGCATCTTCTCTCTCTCTCTCTCTCTCTCTCTCTCTCTCTCTCTCTCTCTCTCTCTCTCTCTCTCTCTTGCAGTTCGTTTTTAGTGTGTTTTAGTTGTGAACATTAGTAGATGTGTCTATCATCTGCATCTTCTCTCTCTCTCTCTCTCTCTCTCTTGCAGTTCGATCGTCTGGTTTCTCTTCGTCCTCCTCTTCTTCGTGACAAGAATGATGAGAGTATACATGGTGGATTCCCTCTTGCGAGATGTATGAGGAAAGGAGAAGCAGAACACATGATCAATCTACTCAAACTATTCAAAAAGGGGGGATGGATACAGGTGGAATCGAGACGGATCTTGTTGTTTAGTGCTCTCTTCCAGCTAGATAACGAGTTGTGTCGTGATCACTTGAGTGAAGCTCTCTTTGCATCGATGATGGAGAGGAATATCGAGGCGTCGATTGCACTTGTGAAAGAAGGAGCGAGACCATGGGTGAGTGAGAGGAGAGAGAGAGAGAGATGAGGGAGAGAATGACAGGACGGATCGAGACTTCCATTCGAAGATGCTAAGAGATTATGGGAAGAAGGAAACAAACTAATCAGTCAGGTTAATTGAAAGTTGGGGGATAAAGGGAATATTTTGATTGAAGGAGATCGCGATACTTGATAGGATGAATACGAGATCGAATACGCTAAGAAGATAATGAGGCATTCCAATTGGAGAAGAATCATTTAAAAGTTGTGCCGATGGTGATTTATCTCAGCGTTCTATTGTTGTCCTCCTGTGTTCTGACATGTGAGAAGTGTAGTTTTATCTATTCACTGTAATGTATCGTAAAAACAACTTATATGTTGATTATTTCCCTAATTATTCTCACGAGTTCACATGTTTTTAAAATACAATCGTGCAGGATAAATAATGAGTCTTTCTCACTGAGGGGGTGGTTCATAGAATGTGGGATCGTTCTTCACTACCATTTCTCCACGAACAACTGTCATCGAAGATCCTGAGAGAGATGATCTTTGATCTTCCATCTTTATTTGATTAACTCACCGATAATTGATATTCTTCCTTCCTCTGATCCATCTAATACTCTCACTCGGAACTGAGCTCCTCTATTGGGATAACATTGGAAGGCTCAAAGGAGAAAGATGAGGATAGGGAGAGGAAATGAGGAACGGACCATATAAATCTTTCTTCTTCATAATAGATGACCAGAATGGAGCAAGAGCACATTGGGCTGATCCTATAGAGGAATGAAGATAGAGAATGAGAAAGGAACAAGATCTAACCAGTAGCTGGATCCTCATTTATTCCCACCCAAGGGGCGAAGTATCGACAGACGTAATCGAATGGAATCTCTCCTCCGTCAACGAATCCCTGTTGAAGTTGTCTGAGAAGGAAAGAGAAGAGTAATCTCTCGATATCTGTAGTCTGAGTACCTCTTTGGAGCGAGAGTAACGATGAATCCTCTTACGTGACTTCCATCTGGATGAACTGAGAGCATCTCGGAGTAATTGGGAGAGAGAGCCAGAAGTTCGAATCTAGAAAGTAAAGAGGAGAGAGAGAGAGAGGGAGAGGAGAACCTACTTCGTCGTCTCCTCATCTATCTCCACTATCAATTTCTTCGCTTTGGCAGCATAAGCGACAGATCGAACTGCCACACTCTCAGGGATGACACACTAGAGAGAGAGGATGAGGGAGGGAGAGAGAGAGAGAAGAGACTCACGCGAATGAGATCGATGAGGAACGATGGAGCATTGAACTGTAAGGGAAGGGATACGGTAGAGGGAGGGAGAGGAAGGGAGGGACCAACCATTGGGAAGAGTCCTTCGTGAGGATCATGAAGGTGTTTGAGATGGGCAGAAGTGATCTCATATACAGGGAAGTTCATCTCAACTGATTCTCCTCTCTTTCTCACAGTGAGAACACCCGATCGAGTATGGAAATCGATTGAATCGTTCTTGTTCCCTTCAATATTATTAATCACTATTCATAATGGGATGATCCGAATGTCGTACCGACTTCATTGAATAGTACGTGAGAAGTTGCTAGAGTAGCGTGTCCACACAGATCAACTTCAGTCTTTGGAGTGAACCATCGAAGGGAAAAGGATTGACCTGAAGAATCACTGTATTCCATATGAATTGCAGTTGGTATACGAGAAACCTTTGAGCGTTCTCCTACCCATACAAATTAGCTTCTCAAAGGGAAGGTCTCTGACCATTCTCGAAAGTCTTTCCATCTTCTCTCGGGAAAGGGAAGGCAGTCTCAGATAGATTGAACTCTGCTGCAACTGTCTGAGCCTCCTCTGAACTCAGATCCTGTAAAGTACAATACATATTTTTACTGATTGGAGTAAATGTGCAGCATGATGTTGTCGATCGATAACATTTCCACTCAGAACAACCCTCCGTCACGGTGCCACAGTTAGATAACTGTTCGATCTACGGAACTATTTGTCAAACTTGTGTTCCCTCTAGTGCACGAAAACAAGGAGAGAGGATGAATCTCTTTCCCTCCCTTTCCCTACCTCATTCTCTCACCTTATGAGACAGACAGACAGCTGCTTGATTCCCTGCGAATCGTCGATTTGTGAAGGCATCGATGATGAATACTGGACACTTCATAGGGAGAGAAGAGAGGGAAGGAAGAGGGAATGAACCACTCTCTCGAATAGAAAGTGACCTTGGTTGAGAGAGACCGCCTACTCTTCATTACCACTACAGATATCAGTGATCTCACACGATAATGCCACTCGAAGCAAAGAAGAGAAGAGAAGAGAGGGGAGAGGGGTGAGATCAAAGATCAGGTTTGAAAAGTGCTTTCCTGCCATCGATCGCCCCTCTTTATCAGTCCTGCTCACAATAGTGTGGGAATATAGACTAGAGTACTCTGTTATCTCTCTCCTTCCCTTCTTCCCTTTCCGCTCTCTTCTCTCTCTACTATTTGCCATCTCTCGTCTTCTCTCCTTCAGTGCAATGGCAACAACTCGACCAACCACCATCATTCGAAGAGACAAGGAGAGTATCATCGAGAAGAGTTGTCTGGTCAGTCCTTCCCCCCTCCCTTCCTTCGTTCCTTCCTTCCTCAGTCTCTTCCTTCTCTCAGGTCTGTGACGCTCTCACGAAGGAATTCCATTTCGGGGCCATTTGCTGTGTTGCATGTGGAGCATTCTTCAGGTGAGTCACGTCGAAAGTGGCTCAGTTTGGAAGATGAGAGAAAGCGGAAAGTTATACTACTCATCTCTATCATATGTCATGATTTTGGGGTCAAAATGTTTCGCAAGAGCACGCGATTGGAAAGAATAAAACTTTCTCTTTTTCTCTGCTTCGCTTTCTCTCTTTCGTGTTTGTGGTTGAATCTAGTCATGGAATCCTTTGGTGGGAACGAATTCCTCTGATATTTCACTCCTTTCTCATCCATTCTTCTCTTCAGAAGAGCAGTCTCGGAGAATCGAGCATTCAAGTGTCGAAATGACGGAAATTGCGAGATTGGAGGAAGTGAGCCAACCACTCTTTGTTCCCCATGACAACCTATTCTTCCCCTTCACTAATTTCTGCACTTATGAGAATAAGTTAGTAGTGAGATTGGAGCCATAGATAGACATCAACATACAAACTATACGAAGGGCATTGGCCACAATGTTCCCATGGATACGATGAAAGACTCGTGAAGTGGAAGAGGAATGGTTCATTCAGATGGGAGAGCTTCGTGTCGAGCTTGTCGATATGCGAAGTGTGTGAGAGTTGGAATGGATCCAGCTGGTAAGTGGTCACATTCCTTCTCTCTGATGAGCATAGAATTGTCACTGTGTTGTTCTTCCAAAAGAATGGATTGTGACTGCAGCAGTGCAGCCTTCTCGCGGTACAATTGGCCATCGAAGGAAGGAAGAATCAGGGAGTGAAAGGACGACAGACTCAATCTCGCCAGCTGCTATCAATGATGTCCTCTCTCTATTTCACACGAATGCAAGTGAGAAGAATGGAGATGATATCATCTTCCGTTTATTCCTCCATTACGAGAGATCTCAATCATCTCTGGAACGGGAAAGTTCCTTTCCTTCTCTCATTAAGATCCTTTCACCCACTCTTTTCCGTCTAGCCGTTCTTCCGTTCCCTAATCAATCACATCGAATCTCATAATTCCCTTCCAGATATCTGTGCCACTCAAGTATCTGGAAATGCAGTTGAGAACTTCTTCGTCGGTTATGAGAATGTGAAGAGTCTTCGTCGATTGATCTATTCAAATGGATCATTGTCGGATATGTTGAGAGGAACTCCGCCGGTTAGTACACGAAGTTATTCGATTGTTGGGATGACAACTGAGCATAGCAAGCAACACTAGTGGACAGAAAATTTGAGCTTTTATCATAAATGGGAACAATGAAAATCCAAATCTATACAAGACTCTTAAATTCTGCATTTCTGTGAACTAAGTTCGTGAACTAGAGGATGTTGATGATCCAATGAATGCAAACATCAATCAGTCGATGTTCCATTCTAGAAACCGTGTAAAGTGGGAATCTTCACTCGTCTTCGACGTGAAGCTCTTCGAGTTGAGACTGCTCTCATGTCACAATTACTCAATACTTGTAGAATGTATTCTGCATTCACATTCGACCAAAAGGTGGGAAAGATCCACTTGAGCTCGTTCGAAGCGAAGACGTTCCAGGAAATTATATTCAAAAATTTTGCTGTATTCATGACGGTAATCGAGAAGCACTACATAACAATGAGGAAGGGAGGAATCGAGGAGAATCGGTTAGTCGAGATTAGAGATCCATCGTAGTCTACAATTGGCTGCCCTTCTCGCTTCCTCGTAATCGATCAATTGTCCTCATCAGATTGTATCACATCGATGAGACATTCACTGATATTCTCGATGACGATCTCCAATTTCCCCCCGAAGCAGCGTCGATGGGAAAGGAGACTTTGATCAAGTACGCTTCGTTGTTGTACTATCCAATTGCATGAATGGACCTCTCTCCTTCAGACTTTTCATCGCTCCGATCCTCAGCAATATCTCTAATCTCTGCATTCCAATGCGAGATATGGGAATGGATGATCTCGATCTGGCCGGACTCGCAGTTTGGATTCTATTCGATCCCGATATACCCGGATTCCCATCTGAGCATCGATTCCAGATTGATCAAGCGAGATCTGTCGTCCATAGAGATTGGTGAGGAGATACTCCCATCCAATCTACGTACTCTCAAGTGTACAATCAGCTGCCACTTTCACTCACCGATCAATTGCAGGTTGCGTATCTACGAAGAGAGGGGAGTTCCAGACGGTCAATTGAGAATAGCCCGATGTCTCGCCCTTCTCCCCGTTGTCCATGTTAGTCCCCTCTCAATCCATTCATTAGCCTAATCAATGTCTCCTTCTCTTCTCTCATCTCATAGTTTCGGTTCTCTCTTCCCGTTCACTTGCCCCAATTAGTCATAGGGTTTAATGTAAACCGATTCGGTCGAAGACTCAGAATAATGAGGATGAATCAAGTTTCTTCTCGCAGGCAATGGCAGAACGATGTAGAGAGAACTTCCATCTCTTTCGAGTATTCGGCCTATTCGACTACGATGAAATACTCGGAGATATCTATGGATTCCCCAAGAGTGGAGCACTTCCTACTACCAATGGAATCTATCAAGAACAGAATTCATGGACTGTTACTCCTCTGTGATACAATCTGTTACATAACCTGTATAAATGTTTATCTCCTTTATCTTGAGCTTTCACTCGCAACTTTTTTGATGTCTCTGCCCTAATTACAGCAGAGAATCTCTCTCCTATCACACACGATGAAGCCTCTCGGATGGAAAGTGTACGGTGTATCGATCTGTCACTTTATCGAATAACGAATGATTTGTAGATTCGATAGTGCGTGCAGACAGAAAGAGAGAGAAGAGATGAGGATAAGGACGGGAATCTCTATTCGAATAGACAGGATCTATCGTGATATCACTCTAGCATCATTCCAACCTTTCCCTCTCTCTCCACTCCATTTTACCCTGTCTGTCTAGAAAGTGAAGATCGTGAGATTTAACGCGAAGCATGAAATCTGCGTGTGCAAAGATCCGAAGAAAAGATTGAGGAAATAGTACACGAGAAACGAAGAAATGAATGTGTGCATGGATCAGTCTACGGTAGATGGATGAATATTGATTAGTGGAGGAGAATCACTCTGATCTATCCTTGCACCCATCTTCCCCTTGGATGGGGAGGTATCTTCTCACTTGATATTCATCTTCTCTTCCTCTAATCCCTCTCTTTTCCCTAAGAGGCGGAGTCTAAAAAAGCACTGGATATTTGTGAGTGTCAAGGATCGTCCCCTTCCCTCTTCTCCTCCTCATTCAAACGTGTTTCACTTATCTGCTCTGCCTGCTTTTCCGAACAAATTTTTCTGCTTTAGATCCGACCGCCTCTTTCACACTCAAATCCACACTCGACCATGCTATCCTCCTCCTCCCTCCGTGAGTCCCTTCCCTCCTTCCCTCCCTCTCAATCCCCCCTTCAGAGATGAAGAAGAACTGTCGTCTCTGCTCTGCCCATGGAATCGTCATCTCTGCGGTTTCCCACGTTTGTCCCTTCTCTGAGTGCGAATGCTCCAAGGTAAGCGAGATCATTCGTGAATGGAATATATATACGAGAAGGTTCTTGAACAATTCGATTTGAGTGCAAGCTGATCCGCAAGAGAAGGGCCATCGTAGCAGAGCAGACGAGGATCAGAAGAACCCAGAAGAAGGTACTGTAGCTCATACCGTAGTCGAGAGAACTACCGTAGTCCCAACACTGAAAGTGGTGGACGATCCTTCATCCTCAGACTCTCCATCCCTGCGTCTCTCCTTCCTCCTCCTCTTCCTCAGATGAACCACACACGAACAGAGCTTATCTCTGTCAGAGATGCCAGAACCATGGAGCCAATGTTTCCAAAAAAGTGAGCTTAAACTCCCATTCATAGAATACTCTTTCCCTTCAGAACCATATCTGCCCTAATCTATTCTGCTCTTGTTCCAAGTGTGAATTGTGGACGAATCGTTCTCGACTCGACGAGGAATTGAGACGAAGCCAAGGTGAGAGATCTGCTCCCGATTGCCTTCGTACGAATTCCTCCTTTCAGAGCCAGCCACTCTCCAAGGATTTCCTCTCGTTCTTCCTCCTCCTACTGCTGGTACGAATTACATTCTAGAAAGAATATTCTCATCAAAGTCATTGTCATTGATCTGCATCCATGCATTTCTGCGCATAGTGACCCTATTCATTTCTCTTTGAACATTTGATTAAACGGAAATTGGTAAAACGTACAGAAACCTAACGAACGGTGTACTATACACATCTAATCGATATATCAATCGCAGGAGTGAATGCTCTTCCTTCAACATCTGCCATCTCTGCTATGCTCTCTACACCTACTCTTCCACTCATCCCTCCTTCCTCTACTCTTCCCCTTCCTCCTCCTTCCTCTACTCTTCCTCTCCTCGCGACTTCATCCAATCTTCCTCTCATTCCAACTTCTTCTTCTACTCTTCCTCTCTTCCCATCTGCTCCCATTCTTCCTCTTCCACCCCCAACATCCCGATATATCTTAGAGCCGAATAATACACTTTCTCCCTACTACGATGATTTCGAACTCCCTCCGGGACTTCTTCATACCATTATCGCAAGAACCGGTGTCGAGTACGTCAACTAATTCCCGGTTCTCGCTTCGCTCGTTGTCTCCTCTATCGATTCCACATCATTGCCATTATCAAGTTGCCATAGGAACCATCGATTCAATATCGCACTAAGTGCCATTATTCTCAGAAAGAAGTATAACTCTCAAATAAAGATCCCTTCATCTGCTTCTCTATCATTTGAAATGAACACAAAAATACATCGTACAAATTTATCAATCAAAACATGTATGGTCAAATTTCAAAACTGGGAACATTTCAATCAATAACCGAGATAAAAATTTCGAATCACGGGAACAATAATAATGACGGAGAAGAAAGAGATCAGAATGAAATCTTGGAGGCCATGGACTTCCTTATGATATCCACCAATGCATCGAATTCCTTCGCTCGAGTCGGATCCTTGAATAGGAGAAGTTAGTATAGTGGACGACGACTACCGTACTCTCACACAGGACAATAGAAATAGATAAATAATAACTAACAGGATTCGTATTAGGTCCCTTAGAGTGTCTCTCAACGAATCTTCCCAATTCATTGGAAGCGATATCGAATAGAGCATCGTTCCTTCCTTTAACCACTGCATCGTCACGAAGAGCTGAGAAGAGAAGGGATTGAATCAGACTTCATCTGGTATCTCAGAAGATATGAATTGAATCAATCAATATCTCACCAGCCAGATAGCATCCCAGCTGTTGAGCATAAGGTACGAATAGTGCATCCTCCAATTCTCTCGCTGATTCTATCGAATGAGATTTAGCTCCAGCTATCAGAGAGGTCTGCAAGAGGTTCAACTACCTTCCTATACCTCACTTCAAAGTTGAAAAATATTGTGTAAAAATGAGACCATGTGTTGATCCTCATTTCCATTGATAGTCATCTGTCTGACAACATTCCTCTGAGGAGTCCAAAGGGCGAGTCTCAATTGGATTCCATCGGAGAGAGATCCATTGAGATATGAAGGAAGAAGAAGGAAGGAAGAGAAGGGAATCCATCCTGATGAATGAGACTCGTATGCACGAAGAAGTTCGTCCCAACTGGAAATGGTGGAGTTGGTGCAGAATAACACAACAAACATTAATTAACGGATTCGTAGACAAGAACAATATGCTCACAAAGGCGCGAAAGCATCCAATCCGGCAATTCTGAGAGTGGTTCTGATGGTGAGGAGACCATTGAGTGCAGAAGGAAGAAGATAGGAAGAGAATAGACGAGAGAGACAACACGAGATCGTATCCTCCTTGTAGATCGATGGACCTGAGGGAGGAGGGAAGAGTCACTACCGTATCCACTCAATAGAATACCGTACCCATGAGGAAGCACTCGGCGAGTCTCACGTAGACTTCCGCCACTTCAGTGTACGTTCCCCATGCAGAAGGACGATCGATGAAGAGAAGGAGAGACCAGAGGAGAGAAAGACGAATTGCATCGATGTGAGAGGGAGAGGGATCCGATAACGAACTGGAAGGAGAGATGGTCATTGTGAGAAGGAAGTCGTCACCTAGCATGCAGATCATCGAGTACTCTTCTAATCGGAACGAGCATCCAACATGAATCAGTGAGGGGAGAAGAACCAGAAGCGAATCGAATCTGAGAGGGACCACCCTCTGGTTCACTGCAAAGGATGAATATAGAAAGATATAAGGAAGAAGAGACTCACATCACTTCGAGATACAGTGTCTTTATCTCTTCCATCCGATTCCTTGCTTCATCCAATAGAGGATCGGATGGGGACGAACTACAAGGGTATGATTTCTTCCCCATTCATTACCCAATATGCTCCAACCTCTTCTTCTGCTTCACCATATCGAATAGTTTGATTGCATTCGCCTGTTGACGAGGAAGGAGAAATCGCATACTGCGAGAGGCCAATTCCATGCGAACTGCGTCCTGAAGAGACAGTTAGATACTGTATTCAATCAATCAATAACTCACGATGGCCAATCGATCGTACTTCTCCTGATCTTCCCTGTTACCGTACTCTTCGAGAATCTCGAGATTTCCCATCATTTCCTCTACTGGTTTCAGATTGGAGGAAGAGGCAGTGGGAGTTGCATCCGTTGCTACTTCTGAGATCATGACAACCAATTCTTAGATTACTGCCTCTCCACTACAGTAGCCCGTTATTAAAATACCTTAGATTAATAAGATGGATAAAAATACAGGCAAACTGCAAAGCGACTTTCACGAATTCCCAGTTTATCAACGAATTGCTTACCCTTCTCCTCCTCTGGAATAGGAGAAGTGGTCGATTGAGTGGAAGAAGAGGAAGACGCTGCTGCTTCCATTCGTTCTCTCTTGTATTTAGACACTGCAATGAGGAAGGGTCAACCACCATCTCAACACCCCTCCCCCTCCCCCCTCACAAACCTTTCTTGGGTGGTCTTCCCATCTCTCGATCGCTCTCTCCACTCTCAGCAGAAGAGGGAGCTGCCCTCCTCTTGTGTCTGTCTCGAAGCCATGAGAGAAGCTTCGGATCTGCAAGGATACAGCGAATAGGTGCTTGTTATCGGTAAGTATGCACTCGAGGCAATAAAAGGAAGCCCAGACGCTACAGTACTCCTCTCCTCACTCACCCAATTTCTCCTCGATCTCTCTCCTCGCTTTCTCAATCTCTTCTGCATTCATACTAGCAATTCGTTGTTCGTTCTCCTCACTGAAGTCATCTGTAATGGACTCAATCGATACCTCCATTCTACCGTAATCTCTTCTCACCTCCCGATGAGCTTCCCTTCTCTTCTTCCTTTCCTCCACTCGTACTCTTCATCTCTGCACTTCCCTCTGATATTCTCCCATTCAATCGATCGAATTCAACAGCGAAGAAGGAAGAACCAGGGGGGATTGGACGGTTCTCTCCTTCTCCATAGTACGATGAGAGATCCAGAACCTAAGGATATATTAGTCAACGTTCATCCATAACAGTTTGAATCCCTTGACTAACATCAGGGAATCCATCTTCCTTCGAGTATTCCTCAGCAGCTTCACTCGCCAATCCCTCCAATTCCTCCTTCGATGAAGCACTTTCAACGAAAGAGACGTTACGCTCCTGACGAATTCAGTTTACTCTCCAAAACATATTACAAATAGACTGACTTGCACTCCAACGAGAACATTCACAATGGGATGATCAATAGATGGTTGATTGTCGACATCGAGAGTGAATCGACTTCCTTCCAACGGAAGATGAGAAGTACTAGACGATGATTCACACTCCATTTCCATTCCTTCCGGTGGTACTTCCGAGGCCTTCTTCTACAATAATCAGGATTACGGTAAGCATCAATCGATTCACAAGCTATCCCATCATACTTCTACCGTACCTTGCCTACTCTAACTACAGTAGCGGCTTTCTTTTCATTATTCCCTCCTTTGAGGAATTCTTCTTGCATTCGGAGTAGATCTTCTTCAGTCTCATCATTACGAGGACGACTTGTGGACATTCGAAAAAGAGTAAAAATTGACCAACGAAGAACACGGTACAGATAGAACGACCGGGTCACTTGAACCACGAATATTTAATAGTCAGAGTATAGAACCAGATGTATTTATCGATCAGATCAACTTCTTAGAGAGAGGCAATGATTGAGATCACTTTAGCAAGATTAGTGTGTGAGCCAGAGTTATTAGCAGAGTATGAAAATTTGAGCAATAAATATAAACGCGGAAGTGAATACAATTTGTACATACGTGAGAATAACAAATGAGCTACATAGTATAGTCAAACTCCACTACTACTCATCAGCAGTCTCCTCCACGATAACTTGTGCGATCTCACAATTACCAGACTTCCGAAGACGTAACTGACTCAGCCTTTTCTTCAATGTCGACTGTCTGGAATAAACTCTTTAATTTTCTAGGCCCTTGAAGAAACATGGTTGGTCCATTACTATTTTTTTTCTGGGAGATACAATTAATAGTTGGAAATGGCATACTTGGGAGATTGCATCTTGTGTATCTTGCAGGTGGCCAGCCTCTTAGCCAATCTCGCAGAGGGAGAAATTGCAGGAGGAGGAGATTCTTTCCTGTTCAATTTGAGAGATGGAAGAGATGACATCGACACTCTGCGAATGAGGAAGAATTACAGATTTTTAGCACATGTTCGCTTTTGCTGATATCAATTAACCAAAATAACTAACAATGCTGCATTGAAAATGCAACCAGCAATACAATGAACGAAACGCACCTCAATCGAGAGAAGCGTGATACACCAGAGAAGAAACGAGGTTCAGGAGTCTTTCTCAACAACGGAGTTTTCATTAGATTGGAGACGTCATCGAATTCATATCCCTTAAGATAAGCTGACTGAATCTGTTCGTGATGAACACAAGAACGAACGGAAACGTAACAATCAGAACGAAAAAAACGCCTTTGAAAGTGTAAGTATTAGAAAGATATGAAATCACACCTCTTCGACAATTTCGGCATGTCTTGCTTTCCTGATCGTCCTCTGCTCCTTCATAGAATGGACTGCTTCGTCTCTCTTCTCTGGAGTGGGTGGAGTAGACTGATCAGATTCATTCTCCAATTGGGATAGAGCACGACGTTGTCGCATTGAATCTTCCACCGTAGACAGCTTCTGCAAATAGAGCTTCGTGTTTTAGTGTTGACTGAGATATTGTATTACCAATTGACAACGTCCATGATTTGCTGAACAATTACAGTGCAAAAGGGGCCCGATTCATCGAATTTTAGTAAAGGGAGCAGAGGAGGAAAAAGCGCAGCACTAATTGTAAGGACGATGTAGACAAAACGTTAAAAAATCTTACTTTTATTAATATAAATAAAGCTGAACTAACGATGAACAAAGATATCTGCCTTTATTTCGTGGTGCAGGACAAGTTTCAGGCTATATTATTTAGAGAAATGAAGGAGACAACACACCTTTCTGATCGAGCCGAATACCGTTTTGGAGGACTGCCGCAAGCTGCGGAAATTAACATCATTCCGGAACTTCTGATCTTCTGTGTCGCTCATTCTGCAATCATACGATCATAAGTTATATGATTCATATCGATGATAGTGACAACAAAAAGCAGTTCATTACGATTGAGCAGAATTTGCTAACACTAAAAAGGCACGGAAAAATGGTATGCAGTGCAATGGATTTTATCAAAAATGGATTGACAGGTTTCTCAGCCTTCCGAATCATGATTGATTCGAATGAACGTAAAAGGTAGCTAAAGTATCGGTCTATCACTTCAATAACTATAAATTAAAGTTAAGGAAAATTTGAATGAATTGCTACCGTACTACATGATGTACAATCAAGAACTGATTTTATATTTTTTCACGTTTTTGCGCATCATTCTCAAGATGTGTCGGATAATTGAATTATTGAAGATTTGGTCTCGAATGTATAATAACACTCCAACAATTCATAATAAATTCAGAAACAATATTTAGCATTGGATATTTATTTAGGATACCTTCGCATGATGCTATCATATTTATCGAATGAGAAAAGATTAGAAAGAACAACAATAATTACTAACAGTGAAGTGAAATGGTCTATGAAATATAACCCGTGCGAAGCTGATATTATCACTCTTTACATACATTTGTACACATGAAATGGGCAGATTATCCAGCATAGCTCTTGTAGCTACTGAACCTCAATTCTGTTGGAAGACCGAGAATATCATCGATTATTGCATCGTAATCGAGTAGTTTAAATATGCGAAACACGTGAAAATCCTCTCGATAATCAATTGAAACTCGCTGAGAAGGAGATACTTGAGAAGATATTTTCTTACGATATTAATTCACTCACTTGAACTACTTTGTGTAGATCAGCTAATTGAATGAATCGTCGTTCTGGCTCGTCCACTTCTGATTTCATTGATAATTCGAATGAAGATAGTACATTCTTACCTTTATCCTTATAGTGATCAATCCAGTCCTCTCTAATCAATTTTCTATATTCTGACACTGTCGCTTTTCCATCTTCCGATAATTGAGGTAAATCTCAAATTCATCTTCATCAGAGTAAGTGATTACCGGGATTGTCTTACCAGGGTCGAATAAGTCCCATAGCAGCAATCCAACCAAATCACACTCATCCATATCAATAAACTTCATCGGAATCGATAATCGTTCAATAGCACTCAATTGGGCCTTGAGGAAGAGACTGAAAGAGGAATACGATATTCGGGTGAATCATATCGATTCTTCTCACTTTCCATAACTCTCCCCTCCCAATTGTTTCGCGAACTCTGGAGGTGCTATATCATGATCATGACAGTCTGTGTACCAAAAGTTCGAGAAGTAAAGATGCTGAAATCGCATTCCGTGAAATAATCGAATTTGATGGAACTCACTCCTTTCTCTATACCATCCATTTTGAAAGTGTAATAGAACTTCTCGATTATCGATAGATTCAGACAGAAACTTCGAAGTAGAACCAACTATGAATAGGGTAATCATGGATGAGTACAATGGAAATCTTTCAACCTGATCATCATCATTCATATCTGTGAACATCTTCACTTTCTTCAACATTAAAATCACAAGAGATTGTTCGAATCGAAGGACGGAAGGATCCAATCGACCGAATAGATGAATCTTCTTCGGTTTCTGAATTCTCCCTTCCCTCATTGGAATGGTTTCATCCCTCACCAATTCCGTTCCTCTCAATAGATCCTGTAGTGATCCCTTACTGTAGATTACCTTCCTCGCATTGAGTACGGAAGAGTATCGAAATAGGAAGGAAGTGAGTAGATTCTCTGAGATTGCCCTTTCAAGTGACGTCATTCCTCCTTCCTTCTCACCCTTCTCAGGCAACGAAACACTCGAAGAGGGACTCTCTTCCTCCATTGAGACTTCTCGTGACTTCTGAGAAGAGCCGGCACTTTGGACGGCTGAAAGAGACCATCGTTGTCAATTGAGACGAAGAGAGAAGAGGAAGAGAAGAGGGAGAGATTCACCTCTTGGATCCATTCCAGCACTGATGCATCTCTTCAGTCTGCAGTATCTACACGATGATCGACTACCTAGAATGGACTGAGCTACTCTCTCAAGTACACGTTCTCTTATCACCTGGAAGTACTTTACAGCTGCTATTCGCCTTACAATTGTACTTCTTCCCGTCAGAGATCGATCTTCTGAAGAACGCTCCACATGCTACACAACAAACTGCTCCGAAGTGATACTCGAGGGTTTTAGTGGCACAGACCTGATAAGGGATAGAGGAGATCAAGTTGATCACGTTCTCTTATGAGACTAGTCAACGTGACTCTCCATAGGAGTAGAAAGGGGGGGGGAAGTGGTAGACTAGAGGGGGGGGGAGTGATCAAATGGACTCACCACACAATCTCCCTCTGTGATTGTGTCTTTCTCTCTTCGTGCAATTGGCAGTTTGCTCATTTCGAAGAGAGAGAAAGGAGTGGAGACTAACAACGGAGTATAGCAACAGATGACTGGGGAACAATTGAGAGTAACAAGTGAGATGGATGAGGAATAGTCCCGATTGATAAGGGAGAAGAAGGAGAAGGAAGAGAAGGAAGAGAGGAAGAGAGAAGAGAGAGGGAAGGGGAGAAGAGAGGTAGAGAGAGCTGAACAAATACTCCCCAAACTCTCCCCATAGAAACATTCAGTGGTTAGGGTAGGTTGAGTATCTCTCGTCCTCTCGTTCTCAACATCGTCATTTCATTCAATCTTCATTCATTGTTCTCCGTTCTTGAGATTGGCAGGAAGGGCTCTGTCGATCTGTTTGGGATAGGCGAGATTGAGATTGGCCATCAATTCCATGAACTTCTCCTTCTCGAGAGTCAATCGTAGATTGTACTTCTTCTCTTCTCTCACAGACGAAGACATGTGACCTGCAAGTGTTTGTCCATCTCTCTCTCACTCCACTATCCATTCTCTTATCACTCTGAACCGGGAGTGCACCCATCTTTGTTCCCCATGAATCATTCTCACCATTATAATCGTGACCGGGAAAGATTGTGTAGTGATCGGGAAGGGAGAGAATGTGGTCCCACACTGAATCATACAGACGACCCGAATCACCTGTGATCTACCCTGATTATCGATTGATTCTTCTCCCTCTCACCCTGTTGGAAGTCCGTCCTTCCACATCCTCTGAATAGTAGTGCATCTCCAGTGAAGATAAGTCCTTCCGAATTGAGCAGATATGAAGCACATCCTAGATTAGTCTAGACTTAGTCTCTCCCCCTCCCATCCCCCTCCACCCTCCCTCTCCCCCTCGTACCATTGGTGTGTCCGGGCGTGTGTCTACATTCCATCTCAAGTCTTCCCACTTTCAACTTCTCTCCATGACTCAGAAATCGATCAGCTTTGGCTCCAGATTCATCACTGAGACACGAAAGCATCGAAGGGAAGATCTGAATGATTCCTAGATAAGAGACATCAATGATCCACTGTTACGCAATGTGACGAATTCTATCCACGGCAGTTCAGTATTATCACGTATACCCGTATAATTGCATAAGATTGGATACTGCGTACTAGACTCAATGCACCTTACTGGCTAGACTCAAACTTCCTCCATTCATTTCTCACAAATGAATAAATCGAGTGCATACACCAAACATCAATTCACACAATGGTACAAAATGGTGAGAGAAACAGAGATCACTATCAGATTACGCAGAGAATTGATCACTTTGAATGGAGAGATCAAAGCATGAAAGAGAGGATCAAGAGTAGCATCACAGATGAATGACTAACCTTGGCAAGTGCAGCCGTTCCCGTGATATGATCTGCATGAACGTGAGTATTCAGTCCCATCTCCAGCTTCAGATCCAATTGCTTGATCAACTGAAGAGTACTCTCAGTCCCTCTTCCCTTCACTCTTCCTACCTACCTTAGCATCTCTCTCTACAGTCTCGAGTACTGGATCGATAATCACAGCTTTTCTCGTGGCAGCACACCCTACGATATACGTGTAAGTAGAGGAAGTTGTCTCGAAGAGCTGAGAGAGGACAATTCAATCATGGATTATTAGATCTTTCTCTCTACGTCAAACGGAATACAGAGAAAGATACCTGACGGAAGATGAGAGTGGGAGTATTCATTGTGAGGATGGGAACAACAGATGGAATCTCTTCTTTTATCAGGGAAAGCTCGTGAAAAGATGCAGATTTGCACGTAGAACCACGTGGAAAGTTTGTAGTTTGTGAGGGAGAAGAAGGAGGAGAAGAAGAGGGTAGAGAGTAGAGTAGATCAATCCAAGGTCAAAGGGGAAGATGAAGAGACTAAAGAGACTAATCGAGTTAGTTATGCGTTCTTTGTCGCGTCCTTATTTGAAATTTATTTACAATCTTTTTTTGATCATATGGATGTATTAACATTGTACATCGTATTATCAGCTGAATGTGAGCTTCCAAGTAATCAGAAATGCAAGTAAACATGCTTCTAATGCTCTACTAAATCTATTAAAAAGGGTACGTTGAATCTAATTAATTCTGGCCGACGTCGACACTGAGATGACATGGGAAGGTCCCGGTCGTCTTTCTCCCGATGAAGGAAACAATCTGCAAACAGGGATTCAATCGCACATTAATGCACACGAAGTTTCACGGAGTACGACTGGAACTCATTGCCTTCAATCTTTGAGACAGAACTTCGTGCGATATCGCATTATGTCACACGTTTTTGTGGTTGAGTAACGCGTGCTTCACAACAAGATTCGTACCTCGTCCGATATTCCTTCGCCATCACAAATGCAATTATGGGAGAGAAGAATGTTCCACCAGATAAGAAAGAGGAGAGAATGTAAGATATCGAAGAGATATCTACGCTGATTATCATGCAGAGAGTGATAATCACTCCAGGAAAATAGACAAAAAGAGTGGATGCTAAAGCCTGGAATACTTATTAGATTGCCATCGAAGGGTTCGATTCGTACTTGGAGGCTCATAACAATCAATATTTGTTTGTTTATTCTTCTTAGCTTAGCGGAGTGAGCTTTTATGGAGATATAACGAGTCATTTCAAGACCACAAAACTGAAACATAATTCGAAAATATATTTGCGTCGGATTGTGTTTTACCGTGCAGAGTGAGATATTCAAGAGACCGAAAACAACGAAGCCAAAGAAGAAAAATGATGTAAAATTTGGAGAATCGAAGATCGGAAACTGAAGGAGAGATTAGAAGAGAAAATGAGGAAGATGAATATCTCTTACTACTGATTTACAGATGAAGCTATATTACTCACATTATATGAGGCTCCTAGGAAATAATCAAATCGGAGATCTTTTCTGAAGGACTCATCATATTTCCCATGAACAGACTCTCTCAATTTGGTTGAAGGTTGGAAGAGAAAAATGGCAGGAATAAGGGAGAGAAAGAGTTCGAAGAGATGAAGAATCCAGAGAATTGTGAGATGGAATGGATTCTCAATCATCTTCCGGAGATAGACACTCAATGGAATTGAGTAGAGACCGATGAATGGATTTTGACCCTCACTTGCACACGATTGCATATCGAAAGCAGAAGATAATAGCCAACATCATGAACAGAGAATTCTGAGCGATGAGAAAGATGACGATTGAATATTCGAATCCCTCTCGACATGAGATGAGAACATAGTTGGTTCCATCCCCGTAGAAGAGCTGAAATCAATGAAATGACACGTCATCGGGGGATTTTCGAACCGGAGCAGCAATAAATTGAGTAAGTGCAAATAGGAAATTGATAAAAGTTGAGAGAACTTGATAACCACGAAAACTGAAATATTATACATTGTCGTTTCTCAAATTTTTGAAAATTTCTCACTTTATTGATGGTGGAGGTCTACTGATGAAGAGGATCAAGAATAATAGATTGGAGATAGTCGATATTCCTCCTATCCACGTAGCACTCGTTAATAGACAATCCATGCGCACTACTTCTGTCTCCATTGAATGGATTGACTACGAGAACTGACTATTGCACTCCCTTTCAGACGCAAGCAATTACTGTTTACCGCCTTTATCACGGAGAGTACGGAAGCCAAGGTTCTGTTGTTGTAGTTGACTTATTTATTAACATTCTCCTTACTCTGAAATTAGTCTGCACTGAAAATATCGATTTGTAAGAGGAATACACAATTTCATGGTAAGAATGGTTCCTTATGAAGCGAGAAGTGGCAATTATCGTGTCTGATTTTTTTTCTCACGCTTGTTGTGAAGTTACTGCTGAAAAATGCAAAAAAATGGAGATGACTGAGAATATAGAAAGTAAACGAGAGGAATTTCACACAGGAAAAATGGTCCTTTAGAAGCAAGACGGAAGTAGTCCATCGTCTATCGAAATTCTTTCCGGAACAGAGAAGATCGTCAATCATGTGAAGGAGGAGCTATTTTCGCATAGCAGTCACAGTATTGGCCCCTTAAACCGGAGATTCAGTTGATAGAAATAGAGGAGAGTGGAAGCAAGATTCAACTGCGAATACTGTCCATTCTAAGGAGAACGACGAATACAAGGTAAACGTTGTCTTTTCTCTTTTTTATGTCTTGTATTGAAAATTATTCTGCAAATTATCTATGACGACATTCACATTCGTATTTATCGTATTTTTCTTCAACGACAATTATTCTTTACGCACTTCTTCCAAATTGCATATGAAATTATGAGTGAAACATTTCTCTTTTCATTCGCTACTTCTGCAATAGTCGAGACTTACTTTATGTGATTGGGAATATTCATTTTTCTCCTACTTACATCATCTCATTAGTTTCCCCTAATGAAGGATGGATATCACGAGTCGAATCACTATCATCCATCTCAAGATTCACTGCTTACATGTTAGATCACAGAACAGATCCATTTTTGAGATTCGAGAGTGAATTCTTCGTCCACTTATTCCTACTACTCCTTATGGTCTTAGGCCCTTTGGAAAGGGAAGAAAGGCATTTGAACCTGACATACAAAGAGTCTTCCGTCATCGGGGGCAATTCGGAGGGGGAAGGGGGAGGATTCCTCTTTGTCTTTCCACCTCCCACTCTATATCCCTATGACTAAAAGAGAAGCATGGGCACACTTCATCTCAATCGTGTATCCTTCTTCGATCGCCCATCTTTTTCTATTGCTGTGTGATGTTATTATCTGCTTCAATCACTGACCAGCCAGGTTGGTTAAATAGACGGTCGTAGAACTGCATGAACAGATCTCATTCTTGTTCGGATCGCTGTGGTTATTATCGATGATCGACCAGTGATTGAACATGATGAGTGCAATGGCGAGTCACGAGAATACAGCTATACGTAATGACTTCATCTGTACTCCGTGACATCAATGGCTATACTCTTGTTATTGAATGACGGTCGTCTAAGATGTCCACACTGACCTTCTCCCTCCATATCATTCTCTTCTCGTCAGTCTTCCTCTCCCATCCCTTCTTCTCTTCTATCTTCTTCTTTCTCTCATCAATCGATCACTCTAATGATATTCGCTCGAATGCCTAATCTCTCTTCTGAGATGAACAACAGAAGAGAATATGATATAAGGAGGGGAGATGTCATCCCTTCTCAGTCTTATCACCGTATCCCATATGATTACGCTCTCATTCGTATGAAGGTTACGGTAGAATATCATGGCTCTTACCCGACTGATGATCACTCTCCATTCGAGTATCTGTCATCTCATTCAGTCGATATGTCTTCTTTCCTCCTTTCATCCCCTCTTCTTCTCCTCTCTTCGATTCGTGCCAATCGGCGACAATTAAAGTCCTCCCGAAGTCAAATAAACAATAGAAACCCGACCCAGCCCCCTACCTTGTCCGAATCGACAAGTTCCCATTGTGTTTCGCAGTAGTTGCCTTCCCTTTCCTATTCTCGCTCTTCTTTCTCCCGATCTTCACTCACATCGGAACATCCAAACCATCCTTCTGATCCTTCCTCATTGCAGGTAATCACATACAACGACATTCACAATGGCTTCACTCAATACTCTCTCGGTAGGTCCTCCCCTCCTCCTCTCCCTCTCTCTCCTCTTCTATCGATTTCCCCTTCAGATTCTCCTTCTCGTCATCGTTGGAATCTCCTTCGTCAATGGTCTCTCATTCTACGTTGGAAGTGAGATCTCAATTCCTCCTCCCTCTGACGTCATCTCTCCTCTAATCTCTTCTTCTTCTCAGCTTCGGGAGCCGATGGAGCAGCCGGATTCTCAGATGCTGAGTATATGAGACTGAGAGCTGTCTGCAAGAACTACATCAACTCTGCTCAGAAGAGATCTGGAGTGAGT
>LS515529.1:1371702-1408077 GCA_900490845.1 Pristionchus japonicus
ATTCCTTCCCTTCCAGCCCGCCTCTCCTCAGATCGCTCAAATCTGCAAGAACGTGATGAAGAGAAGTGATCAACCTCAGAAGAGATCGAAATCTCCTCTCGATTCCCTCTTCAATCGAATGTACACTGAGTATTGAGTAGTAGCCATCATCTCCCCCTCTCCATTCCATTCCATCTCTCTTCCTTCTCTCACTGTAACAGATAAAGATGAAGTATTGTTGATGGTGATATACAGTAACCAGATAACCATCGGAAAGAGAGATGATGATAATAGAGCTATCGATTCGTACAGTAATAACAAAGGTTCGTAGATGAAGCGATAGAGAAGGCACTCTTCACTCGAGTGACATTATTAGCTGATCACCATAAGGCCATCGTCAGGCGAAAATATCTAAGAGAATAATAATCAAGACTGCGATTAGTTCAATGGATTCGCCCAAAATACGCTATTTCACAACTTGTTGTGTCTAAAATAAGAAGTATGACTAGTAGAAGGACATACGTCACAGGAAAGAGAACAAAGATGTATGGAGATCGTTTATTTTGAAAGCACTCTGTTGGAGAAACAAAATGGAATGATCAATATTACAATTATTATAGTACTTATTATACCCATTTCTTCACGTTCTCTCTATCCAAGAGTATCTCTAATAGTCGATCGAAATGCTTGCATTGAGAATTGTCTCAATTTGTTCTCTTCTCTCCTTGCAGTATCGTACGAATCACCAGCCATCATCAGTATGTATCGAAGAACTTTCGCCGTCTTTCGAGGCATCGCCTGCAATCGAATTCAACTGTTGTGGAATACTCACAGGAGACGAGATCATGATAGGGTGGAATGGGAATGAAGTACCTTGTAGAGAGCATCGAGATCCTCCTGCTCCTCTTGCTTCGTAAGGGCAACATTGTCACGAATGTTAGTGTATCTACATTCATTATTCTCATTGCCACAGCCGATTTTGATCGATACGAAAGCTAATTTCTCGTGAGAAATCGGTGGGTCTCATAGACGGAAATGTGGAAAGCGAAGTGTGGGAAATCTTACTGTAGAAAAGCGAGAGGGAGTGCCTCGAGAATTGCTCCAGCCTCTTTTCTCACTGAAGCCTGCTGACGAATCAATTCGTGTTCGATATCGAAGATCGCTTCCTGAGACAGAAGAACATTTTATGAGTGATTTATAAAAAAATAATGCTATTCAAAAAGGTGAAGATCAAATTGAAAAGAGTAACGAACCCTCACAAGTTTAGGCTGTTTCGATGCCCATCTTCTTATTCTGTAAAGTAGTTCGGCCTTAGTGAGGAATGGATTCTTCGCGATTCGATAGAATTCATCACGAGATCTATCAGTGAGAAGGGTGACGAAATAGGGAGGAGGAGTAGTCTGAACAATCGATTTCCAATTGAAATACACAGCAAATTTCCATGTTAGTTTCATCCAACTTAGAACCGCAATGATTAATGAATCTCCAAAGTAAGTGTAATCAACAGACCGATTGGGCGACTCCGAATACTTCTTCTTCCTCCATCTCCATTGATTCGGAAGTCGACGTTGATTCGCCCTTCTTCGTCTGCTTTGTTACTACCTGCAAGCACTTTTCCGAGTTCACTGAATCACTACAACAGTTTTTGATATTTTGTGACAACTTTGTGAAGAAGTGGGAAAATACTGATAAACAGTGTGTCATGACCGCACCTTGATCTCGACATCTTCCGTGGTCGTCGATGGCCTCTTCGTAGTCGTCGTCATCTTCGTCGTTCCTTCTGTCGTCTTCTCTTCTTCTTCCGTCGTCGATGGAATGGAAGACGATGTCGTTGAAGGAGTCGAAGTGATTGGTTTGATTCTCTTCGCACGAATCTCAGTTGTGATCACTACAGCTGTTGTGGTGGAAGGAGTAGTGGTAGTCTCTTCCTCTTCAGTAGTTGTATCCACTGTCCGAGTAGTTGTAGAAGGGGCAGGAGTAGTCGTAGTCGATGTCAATTCAGTCGATGGTTCATCAGTCGTCGTCGATTCTCTCTTCATCGTTGTCGTCTTCAATCTCTTCGTCGTCGATGGAATCTGAGTAGTAGATGCCCTCATCGTCGTCATTCCTTCCGTCGTTGACTCCTCGGTTGTGCTCGTCCCTTCCTCCGTCACTCCACTCGTTGACGCATCTGTGGTGCTCGTTGTCGTGGTGGCATTCGGTCGCTGCCATACGATGCATGGCCAGAACTTTCCTGTGATGAGGATCATCTTGGCGCAGTTGTGGAGTTGCACACGTTGTGCGTCAACGAAGGAGACTAAGAGAATGAGAGTGAACAACCGCAGTCCCAGAGAGAACATGGTTGATGGAATGGAGATGGTTCTCTTTCTTGGTTCGAAAGGAGAAGACGCCATTCATTCCCTTTTTCTCGCCCTTCTCTCTTTCTCTAACCCGATCGACCCTCTGTATTTGTCTACTCCCGATTAGATGGACACTACTCACACCACACAATCTCTCCTTGCCCCTTAGCGTGACAATGAATCCAGACTCCAGCCTGTTTTTAGTCCCCCCCCCCTTCCCTCCCTCCTCCGTTCCCTCCATTCGACTGTTCTGATCACATTCGACATGTATCACACCGTTCATCGAGAGCAAACAAGAAAGAAGGATCACCGATTCATTCGAAGAGTGCAATTTAGTGAGAAGAATGGATATGGCAGAATGGAATTGAAGACTAGAACAACCGGGTGGAACGGGAGCAATCAAAGGGAATGAAGAGAGATCACTGGGTAAGGGATTGGGAAATGTTCGCATGGATGATAGGGAGAGAGATAGTTCATATTCTAGCAGGAAGGGAGTCCAACTTCCCAACAGGTCTCTTCATAACAGAGTTGACGGGAGAGAATCGATGGTTTCCACTGTATACATCGTCAGTGTAGACTACTCCACTGAGTAGTTTATCGAAGGTTGAGACAGCTGGGGTGAAGGAGGAAAATCGATTACCTGTAATGGATTCATTCCCTCGTTATTCTCTCTCCATCCCTTACCAACTGCATTGTGACGTTTTGAATCTTCGCGATATTTCGATGCGAGGTCCATCTAAAACATAGTTAATATTACGCTTCATGGGACTGAGAATTCTAACCTTTTTCGATGGTTGGAAGTAGTTCTTAGCTGCATCCTCTGTAGATTTAGCTAGTTTCTGTAACGATTACTTGTTTTTCCGGTCACTTCAAACTGCAGTTGCAGACAAGTGCACAAACACCCTTCAGACTCGCCATTGTCTCAGTTGACTCCGTTGAACAAACTCGCTCACTCTCTTCATGTATCTTCTCCCACTACTCTTCCCTAGAGAGAAGTGAACTCACCTTTCGTAGTTTAGATTCGTCGTCTTCGAATGCAGCTGCGATATGATTAGAGATGGCATGATTGATTCCCGCTCCTAGTCCAGTTATGCCTGAAGGAGAGAAGGATGATGGAGACAGTTGACAAGACTAGAATCGTCCGCTTACCATTCATTCCTGGAAGAGTCGTCCTCGTAATGGCAACTTCAGGTAGAATCCATCTTCCTTCATCATCATTCCAAACTGCGTCTCTCTTCACTTTCTCCAGATTGGCAAAGTTACAGTCCTGAAAGGAGAGGGGGAAGATGGAAGAAGAGGAAGGAGGTTGAACAGGCATTCGCACGGATGGAATAACACCGTTCGTTGTCGGGGAAACAGAGGGAATGAATGAGTGAATGAATTGGATGAGCTTGTGAGAGAGAAAAGAGTGGGGTAGGAGAGGGAGAAGGAAGGAAGAATCACAAGACAAGGAGGGAAGGAGACTACTGTCGATACCTTCCGAATGAGTGGGGCGACCTTCTCAAGAAGGGCTGTGTGCAGTTTAAGTGCCTGAGAATGGGAAGGATAGCTAAGATAAGAGATCAAAGTTCTCACTTGATCTTGCTTCCGAATAGTCTCGAGATAATCAAGTCGATCCAGTTCAAATTCACCATGAAGATCTTCGATCTCTGATTGAAACGATTTCACCTGAAAGTTGGCTTTTTTGTAACATCGAATATTTCCGAGTTGCCTACTTTAGCCTGTTCCTTCTTCAATTGATTCGTAACTGCATCTAATTTCTCTTGAGTAGAAGAGTAAACTTGTAACAATGGATCGTCAGCTCGTACATTCAATGCAGCTGAGAATGGACAAAATGAGTAAACGAGAGATTGCGTTGACCTACCAGCTAATCGCTGAGTCTTCTTCTCCGATTCTTTGATCTTAGCCAATCGTTTCTGCTTGAGAACCTCGTTGTTAGCTTGCTCTCCTCCGACCTGAGTAACACTGATTCATGCAACTATTCTTTGAAATTAGTACTTGAACTACACAAAGTTGAGAATCTAATACAACAGGAAACAATCAATCCCCTCATACCAGAGTGTGTTCCAACTGTTCGATCCTCCTCTTCGCTTCATCCGCATCGATCTTCGTCCCTCCATGGGCAGCCACCTCTGTGATATTCGCATTCGCCTGAAGGAAGGAATGGATGGAAAGGGATTCATTGAGTGGCCATCTCTACTCACTCTTTCGTATTGTTCCTTCAACGAGATCAGATCAGCCTGCAGTCCAGCCTTCGTCGTTTGCTCCTGGAAGAAATCTTCAAATAAAAGAATTTGGGAAGTCGTCACATACTCTCTCGTACTGATTCTTCAGTTCATTCATCGCTTCCTCGAATTCAGCCCTCAATTTATTCCTCTCTGCATCAACATCGAAGGATGATGGGACTGGTACTGTGATCGAATTATTGAACATCGATAGAACTCTTCTTAACCTACCAGCCCCTCCAGTTCCAACCATCGCTTTCAATCGTTCGATCTCTTCTTGATATTCTCTCAGTAGAGCATCCTTCGGATCCTGTAACAACTCGTTTCTATCCTCCTCACGAATTTCTTTGCGTACCTCATTGATCCTCGGTTTATTCTTGATATTCTTAGCTCGATTCGCGTATCTCAGAGTAGAAAGAGTCTCATCAAAGTTATTATCAGAGGGAGAAATACACGCAACCATAATAGTCTTCGTATTCCCTCCCAATGAATCCTTAATGGGGTCAAGAATGAGGGGAGGAACACGTCAACAGTCTCTTTTCCGGTCCATTCATCATAATTCCCTCTCAGATGTTCTCACCTGTAGTAATCGGGTCAACTTGGAGTCTCTGTATGGAATGTGCTTGCTCTTTCCATCAACGAGAGCACTGATCACATTACCCAATGCAGATAATGAGAGATTGATCTTAGTCGCCTCTTTGAATCGATCGCCCGTCGCGCCTAGATTAGCCCTCATTTGAGTAGTTTCACTCAATACTCACCAGTCTTCGATTGTCTCTCACTTCCAGCTAAGTCTACGAGATTCAATTTGCCCATTCGAATATTTCCCTCCTCATTCATTGCTTCCACGTAAACTGTGAATATGGAGTGAGATCGAGATGAATCCTGAAATCCTCCACTTGAGATCAGCTAGCACTCCTTCGCACCTTATTCATAAGAGTGGCTCCAACATGTCGATTATTGAATCCTTTCTTCATAAGATCAGCACATCCGGCCACATTGTGACAGACGTGCATAGAGAGACCCGCGACGTACACTCCCTCAATTGAGATCAGTTAGAGATTCATCGAGATGTTGAGTATCGAGACTTATTGTAGCATGAACTCCAAGACATTTCAGACAGACAAATATCTTCAACCAACCCTATCTCCTCCTTCCTTTATCTCCAATTTCGTATTCCTAGTATCTCCAAGTAAATCACGAACTTCTTCGTTGTAAATCTGAATATCTCTACTCTCCATCATAAGAAAGACTATCACTTACCTCCAAATAACTAGCGTGCACAAGAAATTTCATGTCTGAAGTAGTGGCCGTAGTCTCGAAAATGTGCTCGAAAGCCCTGAATTCATAAGTTTCCAACCATATCCTATGTTCGTCGTCAAACCTGGGAATGATTCCCTTCTGAGTCGGAACATCTTCTAATCCCTGCATAGAGAAAGTCTTTCCTGCTCCAGTCTGCCCGTATGCGAATACCGTACCATTGTACCCTTCGATCACAGACTGAAAGGAGGAGGATCACTTGAGAGAAGGAAGGAAGAGAGAGAGAGGGACTCACTTCTACTAAGGGGAATACACTCTCATTGTAGATCTGCTCTGCAGTACTGTCCATGAAATATGCACCGTCGAAGGTAAATTCCTGAGATTTGTTGTTGTCTCACCATCCCACTTGGACTGCATTGAATAAACAGGAGGACTCACTTTGGGAGGGTCATTATCAGATGGATGGAGGATCACTTTCCCTTCTGCACCCAGCATTTCCACGCACACCTCAAGTTCTTGATCATTTTTAGTTTCTTTCGTCGAAGTTGAGAAATTCTCATCTCCCTCCAATTCGATTCGTTCTCACAACTGCCGTGTGAACTCTCTATCGATAAGATTCACTGATTGTAATGATTTCCTATCTTCATGGATATGATCGAATCTCCATCTTGTTCCCCCCTATTTCGATCTCGTCAGCGAAAGTAATCAAATGGTGCAGGAAATGAGATTATTGTCATGAGAGTGGGGGAAGTTTCCCTTCTTTCCTCACGGTCCATTGGATTCCTACGGGGGAGAGCCTATTCTGAGGACTGAAAGCACGAATTGGACAAATAAGGGGAGAGAGGGTGGTCAGTACGAATGAAGTCACTTCATCTTAGATATTCTGGAGTCAGACTACAGTGTGAGAGATAAACTGATTATCCCAGAATGATTTAATATCGATTTGTGATGAAGAAATGGAATGGAGAAAGCATTTCATTTTAGATACTTCCTTCTTCTTTTTAGGCGAATTGAGATCGAAGGTAGCATTTAGCAATAGACTTGGAGATAAAAGACAAACCTTGCTCGTGAGGGCCTTTTCTCTTTCGTTGAGGGGCCGACATCTACAGAGAACTTTGACCGATTCGGCCATTCCCTTCAATTGTACGCCATTCTATGAGAGGTACGAGAGATAAACAAGTGACGCGACATTTATGATCTCATAACGATAAACAACATCGAGACAATTCAGATAATATGCTAGTCACAGAACAACAAAAGCAAGACTGAATCATGGTTGATCTGTCCTTCCCCTCTTGAATTGCCTCTAGAGACTGCTCCCCATTTGTTGCTCTATAAACGAGGAAGAGACAGAGGGGAAAGAGAGGGAAAGACATTCGAGAATCCATGACAACCAGAGATAGACAAGAAGAAGAAGTGAGAAAAGAGAGAGGAGAGGCAATCTCATTTACTCCCATTCACTTCACTCACTTACTTACTAATTATTGAGGAGTACTCTCGTAATTATGGGGATCGTACTCGGAACGGACGAGGAAAGAGAGAAGATAGTTGAAGGAAAGAAGAAGGAGAGGGAGTCATGTAAAGAAACACTGGTATTGAGTGAGTAATGAGGGGTTGGAGATGGAAGGGACAATGATGGATACCAGTCAGTCTCTTCACCTACTCATTCCATCTGACGAAGGGGAAGGAATGGTGATTGGGGGCATTTCACTCTTCTCTTTTCCTCTCATGCGTCCTTCCAACCAACGGAGTATCCTGGATACGCTGGGGGAAAACATATCTGAACATTGTGAAAGAGAAGGACATGGATGATTTACCATTTCTGCATTCGCTAGACAAACTACTCACTAGCATTTATTACATTTTGCATCACTAATGTCTCCCTTTGCAAATGTTGTTTGTATTCTGCAAAGACGAAGCAACTGAAAAGTTGCTCTATGAACTGATCAACCGATCTCTGATCAACCATACATCGTGTTCATGAAATAAATGACAACCGAAAACATCAGTATTCTGCAGTCCCAACTCAAAAATTATACAGAAACAAAATACCTTTTATCTCAGATACAAAATGCCATTATCAATGTCGCGATAAAATAATATATTAAAAAAGAGAAGTGAACGTGGATAGTCATGACATCGATCCATCTTCCTTACTGATCATCTGATCGATTAGTGATATCTTGCGTTTATTGAGATGTCAGCACAGACATGTCAATGAAGACGAACCATATGTAGCAAAATCAGGCACTCATTCACAAGAATTCTCTATTTTTTTCAATATATTCTGGTTGAGTCGCATTAATTCTTCTGAATTCTTCCGGTATGCATAACTCTGCAGTGTAATATACCAATCTGTAAAAAAGTAATTCTTCCTCACCTTTTTTGCATCCGCTTCCGATCGCAGTTTCGGAATATTCGTCAGTTGAAGTATATGAATTCTTAGACACAGTTTCTCTTCAGTATCTCCCATGTTGCTACTCCTCTTGCTACGTAGTTCCCTTTGTTCTTCTTAATATCCACTTACTCTATCGGCATTGGACGATCAAAGTGTATGTGGAAAATGTGATGAAAAAGAGCTTTTCATCTACAGACCTCATCCATCAAATGGTATATTCATCGGGTTGCTTATCACAACGACTGTGCAGATGACAATGACATGTCATGGTTAGAATTCCCGATTTCATTCACGTTATTCAGGTTATTATCGTGTGCTATCTGCGGAAGACCTGAAAATGAAGAAGATATTCGTCTTTATCAATTTCTTCTTCTTGAAGAATACGAACGGAAAATCAATGATTGATTGTTGATTATAGTCAACTGGAATGTTTCCTTTCCCGTTCATTAGAACTCAACGTTCGATTTCAGAGAGATGGTCAACTGTGCATTCGTCCATTCATTCGACTCATAATTGCTGACTCAGTCGAGATATTCTGTTTCTCTTTCGCTGCATTACTTGCAATTTTAACTTATCGAGAGATCAGAATAGCCCATCATATCTCTGAGATGTTTAGAACTTTTCAGCTCTACATTTTGATAGCAGATATTGCTCAGCGACACATATTGATTTATGCATACTAATCAGAAGAACTCTTGCAGACTCGTACTATACTTCTCCAATATTTCCTCAATAACACAATCTCATTCTTTTCCATTTATTCTCCCATTTTCTCAGCTGTCTCGATGATTCTTCTCGCAATATTTCCTTATCTAGATGCAATCATTATTGTTTTCTTTATCAATCCCTTTTTCCTCGAAGAATACGAACGGTAAATCAATGATGGATTGTTTAACCGTATAGAGAAGGACTCTTAGGAAAGAAAGACAAGCAGATAATCGAACTGATTTCATCTGCCTACACTTCCGTTAGACAAATGGGTTCATCCAGATAAAAATTTATTCATCCCTTCTCTTCTCCGCAAATAGTAATTAACTGTAGCTTCAATTTTGAACGAATTGACAAAATTTTAAATAGACAGAGTGAACTGTTTAGTCACGAGACGTCTCAAGAGGAGTTTTGATGTAGAATCAAACAAGCATGTGTTATTGTATTATTTGCAGCCACATTCTAAGAACAAAGTGATTCAAAAATCTTAGATCACTTTTATCTATAGGCGCAAAAAAGTATCCAACTACTAGCTATTTTTGTGTACATGTACATACTCTGCATTGCTCGTCTTCATCTGTAGTATGTCTCATCACGATGACTTCTCTCTTCTCGCTTCTCACTTCAATCTAGTCTACGAGATGAGAATTCTCTCGGATAAATTGTGCTTCAAGATCACG
This sequence comes from Pristionchus japonicus, assembly GCA_900490845.1. Classification (NCBI taxonomy): domain Eukaryota; kingdom Metazoa; phylum Nematoda; class Chromadorea; order Rhabditida; family Neodiplogasteridae; genus Pristionchus; species Pristionchus japonicus. The sequence continues at coordinate 1,381,292 of LS515529.1, forward strand.
TGCACAATTGCATCCGCCTTTGTCTCTCTTAAGGTGTGGCAAGTGTTCTGTCCCTCTTCCGTCTATTTCTCCTTTTCGATGGATGCAATTTCACAGTAGCATTTCCCTCTTCGATGGCAGTTCAGAAGGACAAACAATAATGGAGTGCCTTCTTTCCTTCCTTCTCTCCTTCTCCTTCTTCTCCCTTCCATCATAATTGGTCCTTTCCTCTCTCGTTTCAAGCCAATCAAAGGACAACTAAGCAGTTTAATCGTGTGAGAAAAATCAAGACTGCGATTATTCAAGCGGAAGTTGTAGAGACTTTTGCCCCCGGAAAGGCGTTTCTCTCTAGGAATAGAGAGAGAATCATTCGTTATTGCTTGTGACAGATTCCTTCCCCTTTCCCTCACTGGATCAGACCATTCGTTGCATCACTCCCTCTTCCTCCCTCCTCCTCCTCTTCTTCCTTACTTCTACTCTCACATGTAAATCGACGTCTCACAGGGAGATAACAGAGATAATTGCAGCAATTTTAGGAAGAAGGAGGTGAAACTTCCCCTGAAGTTTCTTTCCCATCTACTCAATCTCAGAATAGTGAACATCTTCAGTTCATTTTGTCTCCTAGTGCAAACACGATTGGATCTCCTCCCTCCCCACTCTCTATCATCTCCTCTTCCTCCTCCTTCCTCCTCTTCATTTTCTCCACCGGAAGACATCTCCTAATAGACGAAGGAATGCTTTCATTCCTCCGTTCATTCGTCCCTTCTCTTCTTCTCTCTTCTAATACACGACTCAGAATACGAAGATACTTCATCTCTCTCTTAGATCCCTCCTTCTCTCTCACAACTGCTAACTTCCACACCTCTTGACTGTCCCTTTGACTCTTCTCTTCGAAATGGACACTCATCCTCCACTTCATCTCTTCTTCTCTTCTTCTCTTCTTCATTCCATCAATGTCCATTCATCTCTAATCACTCATTTCCTTCTCTTCCATCTCACTTTTCCTTCGATGTCATCTTCTTCCTTTTCCTCTTCCTTCCCCCTCTCCATATCTAATATCAAATACACTCCTACCATTTCCTGTCCTCCAATGTCCTCTCAGAGTCCTTCCATCTCAAGACAAAGCACTAAAACAAGAGGCCAATCGTATTATGAGCTGCGTCTCTCTCAATTCGATGGTCACACGTCGGGTCTCCCCATTAAGTCTCCATTTATTCCTCCCCTCCCTCCCTCAACTCCCTCTCTTCCTTCTCTTCCATTCCTCACCTGAGAAAGATGACGAATCTGCATCTCCAATCTCTACTTCTTCCTCACCTTTCACCTCTCTCTTCTCTTCTTCAGATTTCTCCCTCTGTGTATCCGTCCATTCATTCGATTACTCCCTTCTCTCTCTCTTCCCTTCTTACCATCTCCTCATTTTCTATTCCTAAGATACGAAATATTCACGATTCGTATCTCTCATCATTCGCATTTCTGAGCTATGTCCAAATATTGTTGTTTCACTCCTCAATTCGTTCTCACTCTCCTCCATTCAGATGCTCTTCCCATTAATCTGCCTTCCGATTGCCATATCAGCCATCGGAATCGACTATTCGATGTCTGATGAAGAGATCTCTGTGAGTATTCACTCCATCGACCCGAACAACTTGAGATGATCTAATTCTCTCCCAGATGGATTCATATCGAACTTCTTCTTCTCCATCCCCTCGTAAACTTCCTCGAAAGAGTAATTGTACTCGTCAAATCGACGTTATCGATCGTCTTCTCAATGGAACCGGATACAGTAAATTCCGTATTCCCAGTGAGTTCTCTTCTCTCTTTTAGACGAAGAATGAGGAAAGTAATTCAATCTCATCCAAAGGGGAAGAGGCCATCAAGTTTGTTTTAGTGTCCTTTCGTTCACTCAAAAACTCTCGTTCCTTAGATTGAGATGAGATATCTCTCTGACACCCAACCGAATTAGATTATGACGGAGTAGAGTAGGTCACTCTCTCACTCTCTCTCTTTGATCTTTGTCCTTCTTCTCTCTGCAATGCTCATCTGACTCACTCTCACCTTCTTCATTTCAAGTTTCCGTCTATTATTTCATCTCGAGGCTCTCTTATCTGATTTCACGCCCTTCTTTACCCCTGAGAAATGACTGGTGATTCAATGAGGGAAGAAGACTCAGCGTGATTCCTCAGGCGAAGATACGATAGACGTTTCCGTTGAAGTGTGGATTCAAGCGATTACATCCATCAATGAGATCACTAATGATTTCGAGGTAGACTTCCACTCTTTCCATGATTCACGAGGGATTTTCAGATGGATATTTATATAACTGAACGATGGAATGATCCTGCTCTCAATTTTCAGAATATGAATCCATGCAAGCAAAATTTGTCACTCAATCATCAGGTTTGCTTCGTTCACTGAATAATTCGAGTTGTTCTTGTTCGAAATTCATTCAATATCACCTGTAGGTTCTTGAGCGCCTCTGGACTCCGAATAGCTGTTTCATCAACAGTAAAGTAGCTCAGATTCACGATTCTCCCTTCAGGTTCAATTCTATTCTCGCCTTTCCCTCTTAATTCTTCCATTCCAGAAGTGTCTTCCTCATGATTTTCCCCGATGGAACTGTCATGGTCAATTATGTTAGTTGCCAATCCGTTTGGAACTCTTCCATTCCTCGAATTCGAAGTAACGAGAAAAAGGTGATTTTATTGCAGCGTCTTCGTATTCGAGGTCCATGCAATCTCGATCTCTCCAATTTCCCTCTCGATATTCAATCGTGCTCTCTTATCTACGAAAGGTTCCCATCTTTCTTCCGCAGTCATCGCTCTACTTCCATTTTAGCTTCAATTATAACAACAAAGAAGTGAAAATGCGTTGGATAGATATCCCTGAGCCCATTTCGGTTTGTATTTCAATCTATTTGCATTGTTGAAATGGTCAAACATCTCGAAACACACGTATTCATTCGCAGGTCCTCGGAGAAATTCGATTGCCTGATTTCGATCTTGTGATGATCAATCACAGTCACAAAGAGGAGGTTCTCCCTTCCTTTCCATTCCTCCCTCATTCTCCTCCTTCCAGCTCTATCCGGCTGGTTGCTGGGATGAACTGCACATGCAATTGGTCTTCGAACGCCGTTATGTCTGGTTCTTCATGCAAGCATATCTTCCCACTTATCTCACTATATTCATCAGGTACTACTAGAGTTGTCACCAATCAGATAGAGCGATCTCTCTTCCAGTTGGATTTCGTTCGCACTCGGATCGAAGGCGATTCCTGCTCGAACGATGCTCGGAGTCAATTCACTTCTCGCCATGATCATGATGTTCGGAAATATTATGAAGAATCTTCCGAGGGTTTCCTACATCAAAGCTATCGGTATGATCTGACAATCCAAGCTTAAAGATGAGGTTAAACTCTGCAGATGTCTGGATCATTGTCTCAGTCTTCTTCATCTTCCTCTCTCTACTCGAATTAGCAGTGATTGGATTCATAGTCAAAGATGATGGAGGAGGGCCAAATAAACGGAAAGAGAAAGAAGAACGAGAAAAAGAACGAATGATCAGAAATGAATCGGTTGGTGATTTGTTTCCATTCACTGTGTGATCACCCCATGTTCCCTGTAACTAACCCTTCTATTCTAACAGTGTCATCAATATCAGATCGCTTCATTCGAAAGTTCTCCGAAGGGTCTAATCAAATATGAGAAACGGTTTATGTTTCCTCCTGAGATTGCATCGAGGGTCTGTCCATTCCGTCCTTCTGTCCGTTCTCTCCACTGATCCCATACTATCTCTAACTTCTCTCTTCTAGGTGATAATCAGTACGGGAGAACCTCGTCGATCGATTTCTTCCTATTGGGATGAATGGAGATGTCGAATGACTCCTGAGAAGATTGATCGATATTCTTCCATCTGCTTCCCCATTGGATACTTCGTATTCAACGTTAGTTCTTTCTTCCCTACCCTCATTCCTCTCATTTCTCTCTTCAGGTTGTTTACTGGACGTATTATCTCAGACGGAAAGTTGCCATCTATGACAGTTATTTAGACAAGAACGTCACTAATCTAGCCTCCACTCCTTCTCCAATGTTCAGATTCTAGATTTGAGTCTTTCTCATTTTGCGGGTACATCAATCCCACTTATGATTCGATATCCGGTTTGATAATGTGATTAATTAAATTTGAATAAATTTGATGTCATAACACGGTGTCTGATCATGGATCGATCTCACAACGAGTCAGGCGGGGATTCATCTCTCTTTCTTCTGCAAGCCGATATCATCAATTTGTGCGGGAAGAAGGATCCGTACTTGACTACATTATTTCCATGCATGAGAGTGAAGGCGCATATCAAAATAACTTAGAGATAACGATAGACTGGACTGTTCAATAGTACACTTTCTCTCCCGTGTACTTCTCCCAAAGTCGTCTCTGATGAAGGTAGCAATTATGAAGTCGGCCAGTGTTTGATGAAAACGTGTATGTAGAGAGAAGACGAATACAGGACTGTCTCTTCAGTAAACTGAATTTAACCTCACCGAAGGGAATCAATGGCCATCTCAACCAGCCTTTATCCTCCTAATTTCTCTTCATCCTTCTTCCATCATCCATCTAGATCATCATTCATCTCGCACTTCTTATCATTCCTTCTTACTCTCTCTTCTCTCTTCTCTCTCCACACGATGTTTTCCACCTTTCCATCCTGAGTATTTAATAGGAAACGTGATTCCCCACCTTGGTTCCGATAGAATACACTTCACTATCACATTTATAACAAATGCAGTCTACTCTATGTGTTTGATCAGCTCTGCTGCATCAAAACTCTCTTTTCTTCGTACCCTTCAATGCATGTTTATTCGTGTGAGAGTGGCACATGGCCGCAACTTCTTATCTCTATTATGGAGGCGTAGTCTATCGATATTTCTTCTTCATCTGTATTCCATCCTTACTCCTCCCCATCTTCATCCTTCCATTCCTTCCATTTCTTCTTCGTTCCAGAATGGCAACAGCACTTGAGTGGATCTTCGCTACATTATATGCAGGGGGAGTTCTCCTCTTCCTCCAATATTTCGTTCCATTCGTCATTCGAATCTTGGGACGACGACCTCCGAATGAAGCAGTCAAGTTGTTCGAGAAGAAATGGAAGAGGGACACTGTCTATCTCTATCAGGTCAGTATAGTCAGAAGCGTCATCTTACTGAATCAGATTCAGATGCCAGGAACGTCAACGATGCCTTCAGTCAGTCCATTCTGTATCAAAGTAGAGGCCTTCCTTCGATTGCACAAGATCAATTATGAAGTGAGATGCCCCTCTTGATTCTTCCCCCAATCGACTCTCTTCTCAGCGTCGTTATTTCATCGTCGGTCGTGGTCTGAATGGAAAACTTCCATTCGTCGAATTCAATGGAGAGCATATATCAGACAGTCAAATCATCCTGAGAAGACTCGGATTCCACTTCAAACTCGATGTGAGACGAACCACTCTTACCTTTTCAATGGTTTCGTTCTCAGGAATACTCAAACGAGGTCGATTCTAACTTCGGACACGCTATCACTTGCATGGCTGATCAGCACACTTACAAGTGAGTTTCATTCGTTTCTAACTCATTTCAATCTGATTCCTTTCAGTCTGTTCCTTCACTACAAAGTGAGTCACAATCAATCGAATCTCTTCAAGGGAATGATGGGAGGAATCGTCCCCGATATCCTCATCGATATCACAACTCCCATTATTGCTCCCATCGTCAGTGCTATGGTAAGCGTTTTCTCTCATTTTGCACCTGAGATCTACAGTTTGTGAGTTTTCGGTTCATAACTGAAATGTTTTCGATGTGCATGGAACTATAAAATATGTAGTGATGAGCGTGCGACCTTTGGCCACTCGCATTTATGTTGACTGTTCCAATGCAAAACGTGTCAACATTCGATCGAAATGTATTCGACAGCGTTTTCGGGCTACTCATGGCAAGAATCTGTGGATCTTGAACGAGAGAGATCACTTCTCAATCCTCTCTCTCTCTCTCTTCAGATGCATCGTCGTCTTCATGATGCGGTCGGTCGATTTAGTGATGAAGAGTATAGAGAATTGACGAGGAAGGATCTAACCACCTACCAGAATATCCTCGCTGAGAAGAAGTTCCTATTCGGAGATAAGATCACCACTGTAATCATTCACTCTCTTCTCCTTCCCCAATCTCTCTCTCATTCAGGCTGATTGTTCAGTCTTCGGTCATCTCTCTGCAGCACTCTATCTCGATCAGCATTGCCATCCCGTCTATCTACTCAAATCACACCAATTCGTTCCCCTCAGACAGTCAGTCATTCACCGATTTTTTCCCGTAATAACCGTAATCGTTCAGATATGTCGAGCGTGTTCGAGATACTCTATTCGGAGGCAAATTCGCAATGTGAACATTCTCCCCCTCATCCTCTCTCCCATCTTCCTTCCCTTCTCCGTCCCTATCTGTATTGTACCCATGCATTAATTCACCTCAGGTGTTCGATTCAGAGAACTGAATCAGTGATTGATTGTGTGCAACAAAATGTGTAAATATTGTCTGGAATGAAAATTGTGTTGCAAGACATCGCATGGAGCACTCTTGTTTTCCATCTTTAATGATTGATAGAAGAGAGATGGGAAGGAGAATTCCGAGATGAACGGACCAGAATACAGTGCAACATTCCCCTGTTATTGTCTAGTGCAATGATCACGTGTGCGATCAATTCTGAGTAGACGGATATTATTGTGTGTGATCGGAGTGATTGACCTCTTGGGGACATAACTTTTAGCGAAAAAGATCGAGACAAAAACTAAGGGAAAACAATGAAGGGCAGAGAGAGTGGAATACGTGCTACAGAAAGGGACCGACACTTCCTTATCATTCGTCTGAATCAATACTCTTTTCTCTTTCCCCTTACTCATCCTTTTCTTCCATTTATAAACCCCTTTTCGTAGCTTATAGTTTGACACCTATTTGAACAGTAAAGGAACCTCTCCAAACAATCACCCTAATTTCTCTCAGTAATGACAATTGAATGGAGTGTTGTCGCTGCTCTTCTCTACACTGAAATCGCCATTACGATCCTTCTTCTTCTCCCATGGATCAAACCAAAGATGTCAGTATTCTCTACTTCACTTTTCGGGATATTCTGAGTGGTGATATTCCTCTTCAATCAATCGATTCTTCAGTTGGCGGAGCATCTTCAAATCTCGAATTGGTCACACGATAGGCCAATATGCGAAGCAATCAGCTCTGGTCGTGGGAGGACTTCTCGTTATGCTCTTTCTCGGTCTGATTCTCTCTCTCTCACGTGTGAATTGTCCTTCTTATTCAGATGCTCTTCGTGGCACGAGAAAGTATTCTCAGATTAATGATCAAATGCAAGGAAGTTAGTTTATTTGAGATCACAACAGGGAAAAGATGAATAGATTTTCGAAAACGGAGATTTATATAACGGAGATAAACGTGATTCCTGATTGTCGATCTCATAAAACTCTCTCGATTGGTTCAATTTCAGCTGGCACAGCAGCTGCCGATGCAGTTGTGCATGCCCATTTATTCCATTCGGAGAGGAATGAATATATCACTGGATTCTCCCTTCTTCTCTTCCTCGTTATCTCGTGAGTTAATTGGGTGATTAATATAATGAACGATGTTTTCAGCCGCATCGTCAAGATAATCCATCGAATGTCTGATTTCGAGTTGAGTGCAGAAAGCGCCCTCAGACAGGTATCGGAGATGAAGTTTTCTATAAGAGGAAACAACTTTTTCTCTAAAATGTCGACGAGCGCAAGCATATAATTTGAAAAAGGGGATCCATAATTGCTTCTCACGATCATAATTATTGTTCTGTAGGCACACGCCACCTCTAAGACAGTGACTGAATCTCAAGGAGAAAATGAGAAGAAGAAACAGATGAAGGAAGAATTGGAAGGTGAGAAGAGTCGGATGAGTCTCCACTCGAGTTGTGACGTAGATTGGATCTAATATCTATCCTCTTGAGGAGAGATTTCATCGACTCGAGCCGAGAGAGATAACCTACTCAATCAAGCGAAGATTCTCCAGAATGAATACGATGAAATACTCGCTAAACTGAAGAAGCATCAGGCATAGATTATATCGATTGTCTCCCAGTTCACTCATCTCTCCTCTAATAAAGTGGTAGATTCTCACATATCGAACCTTCCTTCTCATTCCTTCTGTTTTCCGTACTCTCATTGTATCTAAGAAGTGGTTGGTTGCTAAGCCTCACAATAAGTTATCATGAGAGGGTGTCTCTGACTGCTCTCTTCCCTTCTCTTCTCTATCTCCATCTTCTCTCTTCTCTCCTCTGGAACTTCTTCCCATTTCACCTGTTCATTACAAAAAAACTGTTGCCAATCTCTTTCGAATCTAGCACGCAAATGTCTCTTCTCCGCCATACTTAATGAGCTCTCCTTTCTCTCTTTCCTCATTATCCATATATCATATCTGATTCATCACCATAATGCGCATCCGAGTAGAAGCATCTCTCTCTCTCTCTCTCATCTTCCACAGTAATCCCCTTCTTCTTCCATTGACGTCTTCTACATACGTGTGTTTCTCATCACCTCTTCTTCTTCTATCGGGATACTCTCCTCCTTCTCCTCCTCTTCTCATTCCATCCTCTTTCAGTCATGGGAAACGCCTGTTCAGCAGAGGAATCGACGGAAGAGAATCCATCGACGCAGAGGAGTATTCTATTGTAAGTGAAGAGGTGCAGTGGGATGTCTGTAGAAGGAGAGTGGCTTTGTTGACAATCTGCTCCATTATTGAATATCCATTCCAATCGCTATGAAATATACAGGAAATCGTTGCAACTTGCGAAAGTGGGAAGGAATGACCAAGCTATTCAAGATGGAAGGGACTTCTACAAATAGTCAGTTCATTCTTCGACATTCTTCTTCATCTAATTCTTTAATTCATAGTATATTTCAGTGTATTCGACGTGAATCCTCGATTCCGTCGTCATTTCGTGGGAGCGGCCATTATGACTGCTGATGATATCCAGACTTCTCCACGGTAAGAGAAGAAGAAGTTGTGACGTAGAGAGGAAGAGGGGTATTTACCGTTTCTTCCCCTTCTTCTCACTCCTAATCACACCATTTGTGATACCTCAGGAACGAGATGTTGATGAGTGAGGAGAAGAAGACAGAGTCATTTAGAGACGTGACACTCGAGATTTCAATTCGAAGATAGCCTCATTAGCAATTGGGTACTCTCGAACAGAATTGGGAAAACAAGGGTTTTGTATGAATCATGCTGGCCAGACGTAACAAAAACGTGTAAACATCGTATCAACGTCATCATGATCATTCCTTCCTCTCTTCAGATTCGCTCAACAAGGTCAACGATTCCTTCTGGCCATTCACGTTCTCGCTTCTTCCATCGACAACGATGAAGCCTTCTCTGCTTATGCAAGGGAGATCGTCAACAAACACATTGACTTGGAGGTGGATCCACGACAATGGAAGGTGAGGCATCGGATGAGTCGGTACTCAAATAGGGATGGGGCAACATTACGAAAGATGTGATTGGGTGTGGTGATCTGATGGACAAATGGAAAAGATTCATTCAGATTATCTTCGAGAATTTCGCCAATTTCCTCGAGACGAAAGGAGAAATTTCAATCGAAGTTAAAGTGAGTCAAATGAAAAAAACAGACGAGTCCAAGGGTCGATTCATAATTTGTAGCATCCAATGAAAAGAAATTTGACCCTTGGAGTTGTAGCAAACAATCCTTGAAGAAATTGTTGTGGCACTAAAATATCCAGATGAATTGTAGTGGATGTTTGTGGAGCGAGTCTAGACTGTAGTTGAAGGGATCAGGAACTAAACGTGGTCATTGAGTGCCCCCCCCTCGCCCCCCTCTCCTCTCCTCTCCTTCATCTTCTCACTTTCTTCAGGATGCTTGGCACTCCTTGGGGGACAAGTTCTACTCTGTCGCACAGGCGCATCTCAATGAACTCTGTTTACCCACTGATCCAGAGTGGAAGAATCCTCTCGCATTCAAGGGATGACACACCCGAAGACAGTCCACTCCATTCCATATCAGACTTATATCAGTATATCCCATCCCTTCCTCACTTCGATCTACCTATTTTCTGCATCCATACTGTGCATCCTCCCATATAATCCCTTCATTCTAACATCTCTTCTTTCTGATCTTCTACTTGATCTCAATTCTTCCTTCAATGGTCAATGTCACATTCTTCTGTTTTTCCCTCCGATGCTTTGCCCATCTCAATAAATGTCCTTCCATGCTATCGATGTCTACACTCGAATCGCATTCTCTCAATGCTCTTCTGTAACTCAATCTTCTTCTTTCTTCTCCCTTCCATCTACATTCACTCTCAATGCCTCTGATGACTTCATCATTGTTCTCTTTGATCTATTCCATCACTTCCGTATATCTTCCTCTATCTCTTCACACCTTATCATATCAGACTCCCCTCTCCCTCTACTCTATCTCTCTACTCTCTTCCTTCTCTATCTTCTCTACTCTCTCTTCTTCCCATTGTCCCTTCTTCCCTCTCGGCTTCTTCATCACAGTCTCTATACAAATAGTCATCAAAGTGTTCCAGCTTGACCCTTCTCTCTTTCGGTGTTCACTTCTCACTCCTCTCCACTCCTCTCCTCTCTCTTCTACTTCATTCCAATTGTCTTCTCACGTCAGATGGTTCTCACTCTATTCTTCTCTCTTCTCTTCACAACTTCCGATGCACAATCCCCGAGAAGTGAGACTCCATCATTGCATTTCCACCTGCCATTCAAAGTTACTTGCGTAGACAAAGTCCTTCCACATGCATGATAACTGTGAGCATGCTTTAGCTATTGGATGGTGTAACTACTGGTCTGGACAAGGAATCAATCGACCCGAATGTTTTTCGAACTACAGATTACCACTGCAGTTTAGGTATGAGTTCATCCTCACTGAAACTATCAATTACTCTCATCTCAGATCGAATCCTTCCCCTCTTGTTCACTGGTCGTTTCATCGACCAGCAAGTAGTATTCCGTCCTATCTACTGAATAATGATGGTTTGCCCATTCAAGTTCCAACTATTCTAGTCATTCTTCTCAGTTCGTCCTCTTCCTACATGTAATTCAGTGCAAAATGTTGCCAAGTGCATCAAATCTCATCACTGTCTCGAGACTACAATGTGTTGGGAGGTAGATTGCTTATTCATTTATAGATAGACCTCGGATGTATTCGTAGAGTAATGGAAACAATAAGGACATCAGTAATGCAGTTGTCGTCTTCAGCAGCTCAGCATCTTCTGATATTTTTCGAATTTTCTCTTTCAGAGTAATCATGCCTGTTGCACTCCTCTCCTCCCCATCTTCAACCACATCAAACCAGTATCAATATTCCCTCTCCCTCATATTCCTTCCGGATGCCCAGCTCCACAGACACTAGACTATCGGTGTATGACTGAGGTATGCGAAGTATTCCTCGATCTCTTTCTCCATTCCTCCTTCAGAATCCAATATCATGGTGTTCAACAGATGCACAGTGTACATTGGGAGAAGCTCACAAATGCTGTCCAACTGGTAGGGGAACTCTCTCCAATATTCCTTCATCAGCACTCATTCCAGGTTGCGGCAATCGAATTTGCATCAACACGGGACAAATCGGAAGTTCGAAAGGTATGGTTATTCCATCTGCTCAGTGATTATTGTGTGTTGTATCTGCCATTCTGCCTGATATTGTAGTGGAATATGTGCACACGCCTATTCGAACACAGCAAAGACCAATTGTGAGTGGATAGATCTCAATTCCATTCAGCCTTCCACTCTCCACTTCCTCTTGTCGACGTTTCTTGTGTGGAAGGAGGCGCATCCTGGTGTGAGAGAGATGCCGATTGCAGGTATTCCCTTCCTTCCATGACCAATGAGAGAGATCTCCCTTCAGATCGTCGTCAGTCCGTCGTCGAGTCTGTCGATCGACCAAGTGTGGCCACAACGTCTGTCTACTCCAATTCGGCCAGTCGTGGATTGTCGCACGATGAGAAGAGAGATCTCGAAGGATTATTTATATTATTTATTGACTGCGAATTACTTGTTTCCTGCCTGACAAAGTTGTTGTTTTCCCATTCCTTCGTTCCTCCTCGTAACACCTTCGCATCTCTTTCATCCAAGGGTACAAAGTGACCGCTAACATATGGTTGATGGCCACTTTCCCACTATTTCCTTTGTTCGCTGATGGCTTTTGATGGCTTGTTAAAAAGTGGGAAAGTGAGAGGAATAGTGTGGGAGGATGAGGAAGTGGAGAGATCTGGGTACAAAAGGAGAGGATTGGACTGATCCTCTATCGATGCAATGATTTCCTCCACTTCAATCTCCTTCTTCATCATACTGGTCACTCTTCAGCTGGCAAGCGGTAGCTATCACTTCCTTTCTACTCATAGCTCCTCAATTCAGGATGCTCGGACTGCTCTAAACTTGTCTTCGATGAGTCATTCTGTCCTCGTACTCACATTTGCACTGATCAGTTAGTCAGATCCAACTCGACTTGCACGTCTTCCTGTGAAGACTCCACTCTCTGGGCAAGATTCCTGTCGGGTTGAAACGCTAGTCTTAGAGTTCAGGTGAATCAAGGCACGGGATGGCGTATTTCTAGGGCAATTTCATGTGATTTGAAGCAGAAGAAGGAGAAGAAACCAGTGAAATACGCTTGCTCAGTGAGAGAAGGTTTGTGACTCCCACGGTCTTTCTTTCTCACTTTCATTTTCATCCCGTGAAAATATGTGATTGCACGACCATTCTCGTTTATCCAGTCTTCTCTTTATTCCTTTCCATTCAGCATGCACTAAATGTCCCATTCCCAATCTCTTGATGGCCCTTCCTGACTCTTCCTCCTTCACTCCAATCGATAACATGAGAATGACTCCAACTGGCAAGGAAGGGCTATGCACTCAATTGCAATGTGATAGAGGGTACAAAATGATTGTGAGTTGGTGTATCCATGATCCAGAAGATTCATTTCCGATTCCAGGCCCTAACTGTATCAGGAGAAGAGATCATAGGAATGGAGAAGGGAATCAAGTGTAATCGTATATCTCGATGGACGAAGATGAGTGGACAATCCGTTCCCCTGGATGCTTCCTTCGGTTGTATCAGAGAGTAATTGTACTACGAGTATTCACTCTGATCACGGGTTTCATGCAAACATAATAATAATAAAGAATATTTTCATTGTATTTGTTGCTTCCTATCTGCATTGTCTTCTCTCTCAGTTCTCTCCCACTTCTTCTAATTAGGTTCACGAAACAGAGGGAGATTCACACTTTTCGCCCTATCCATCTCTATTTCGACTCAATTGCATGGGACTATTCTTAGTCAGATTCGATCTCTTCTTCTTCAGTTCCATTCGTGTTCCTTCTCTTCTTCGATTCATTCGAGATGAGCTCATTAATGCATAGAGAAGAGAATGGAAAGACGAGGAGAAACCACCACACCATCGTCAAATCCAGTACTTATTTCCTTTCTTATCTAGAAGAGAGAAACAGAATCTCATTACTCTCGAAATAGATGAACTCGTTTGATTAGTCTTTGTTCTCTGACCGAATTCCTCTTTGCCCATCAACAATTCATCACGAATTCATATCCATTTTTACGAGTTGAGGGACTGAATTCGACTGCTCTTTTCCATTCTTTTCTCTCTTATTTTCTTTCAGCGATGGCAGGTGGAATAGCAGCTATTCTGGCTGGAGGGCCTGTACAAAAGAAGAAGACATTCAAACATAAACTGAAGAAGGTCAGTTTGGTGATTTGTCGCTTGAGTCTTCATTTCCTCTCTTTAGTTCCTGCAAACCTTCGGTCTCCATGGAGGTCTCGTTCTCTGCTGTATATTCTACGTTTGCATTGGAGCTCTTCTCTTCAGAGCACTCGAAAGACCAAATGAGGTATTCATCCACATCTAGACTCTATTTGCAATCACAATATTGTAGCTGGCAATCAAGAACTACACATTAGCGACTCTCGATGAATTAGTGGAAGAGATGGTCAATGAAACGGAGAGATTGAAGAAGGAAGGATTGAGTGAGTTTCGATAAAAACAAATATTGTGCAATTCAAGATTTAGGTGATGAAGAGTTCACTCAACGAGTTGAGATGCTTCTAGATGAATATCATCAAGATCTATTCCATTTGTTCGAGCATCCGGTTAGTTATAATGGCCTGTTCATCACAATCTCAATTCTTTCTCAGATTTCGTCCAATGTAATGGACAGTCTCGTAAGTGGAGATACTTACCTCGATCTATGGACTTTCCCTTCCGCTGTTCTCTTCACAAGCACCACAATGGTTCCAGTTGGTATGAATGAGTTCATCTTCTCATCTTCATTCCTTCTCCCCTTCTAGGGTTTGGTCTAGTGACTCCTCTCACATTCGCTGGTCGTCTTCTTCTCGTCTGTTACGCTCTAGTCGGAATTCCTCTCGCTCTCGTTACAATGTCTGATCTCGGAAGATTTCTGTGCGATGGAGTCGGCAAATTCTTCGGAGAAGTTTGCTTCAATTCCATCCTCATGATAATGAAAGTGAATTGAGAACACGAAAGCATTCGTAGTCTGTCTAATGGTCACTGTGATCTCTTATCCAATAGCAGGAGGACTCATCATCTCACATCTGGGAAATCTCAGCGTTAGTTTCAACTATCTATGGAGCTTAATCAACTACTTTGTTCAGATCACCGATGGTATCTATTACTCTTCCATCACAATTCTCACTGTGGGATTCGGTGATATGAGGTTAGCGTCATCTCAATCAATCAATAATCTTCCTCATTCAGTCCTCCGATTCCCGTTCCCTTCCTCATAATGTATATTATCTTCGGAGTGATGCTAGTGACAATCTCAGTTGATGTTGTCGCTGCGAATGCAATTCATCACGTCCATTTCATGGGGAGACAACTTGGAAATGTGAGTGGAAGAATCGATGTGATCACCACAAGAACATAAAATAAGGACTCCTCAATAACAACGAACGAATTCAGGCTCGAGTACTCGCCACGAGAATGATTACAATGGCACAGAAGATCTCAATCACGAAAGGACTCGGAATGGGAATGGCTCAGTTGGGAGCATTCGCGAGGATTGGAATGATGCAAGTGAGAGAGAAGAGATAGAAGGATGGAATGAGACTGATTGAGATGAATGGGAATGGAATGGAACGAAGAGAAGGAGAAGAAGGAGATGAGATGGAGAGTATTCATTACTCATCATTGAGATCTCCTCTTGAATCGATGCCATTCGATCCACCCATGCAACTGAGGTTGTGAATAGTACATTGATCATTCTCTTCTCTTCCATGCAGATGGATTGATCGTCCTTCTGAGTACTATCACATCTCTTTTGACGATGAGAATCATCGAATGATCGATTCATCGGATGAAGAAGAGGAAAGCGGTGAGAGGAGAGATGTCAGAGCTGTTCCCTCGACTTCACTGATACCATTCCATTCAGTTGGCGGTCGATTCTCTCTCTGATTTCATCATAAAGACGTCTTTGTCTCCAATGGGAGACAGTTACCAACAGGATTTCATCTGATTTTTTTGTTTGATCAATTTTAAACAGAATTAGAAGACAAATGCAGCAGAAGATAAAGGATTTCATTAGATAAGTTCACAAGAATGCGGTTATAAAATCATAATAAAATTAATTCATAAAATCGAAATTATCTTACTGAGCAGAGTGAGTGCGAATTGGGCTCAGCAGTGAAAAATAAACGTGATTCTCACAATCGACACTTTTCATTGAATAGACTATAGGTGCAAACGAAGTTCTGTTTTGCGTATAGAGTAAACAAACTTTCGCTGCCATTTTTATCAACATAGAACAACGTCTACGAAACCACCACGTAAATGACCCATCTGAAAGTTGCCAGCAATTGAGTAAAAGAGCCTAAATATCTAATATAAAACTGTCTTTCTCAACTGTCTTTCTTCATATCTTTTCTAATGATGTTCAGAACGGGAAAATATAACTTCTCAGCAGCGTTGGTTGCGATGCCGAAATCGAGATGATTGTATTCAGGAATTTCGAAGGCTCCCTGGGAGATAAATGATGCATTGTGAAGAATAGAATGTCGCTTCAAACCTTGACGATTCCTTTTTGCAACTTCGGGAAAAGGTCCTTCGTAATGTCAAATGGAGTGCTCAACCAATCGTTTCTACTCCAATAAATATACATGGGAACTTCTATCTCCGTGTAGTTGTAAACTGGTGGGTGCAACTGAATGAAATTGGATTGTTTGTCAATTATTCAGTCATTTACCTTTCCATAATGAATCATATTCTCAATGGGATTATCATAGTCGTATCGGGCAACTGATTCACGAGAAGTTATCTGAACCCATGAAATGGATAGCCTTCTCAAGACAACTTCATACCTGTCCCCAATGCAAGAGATTTCTAGTCGAAGTTCCAGAGGGAAAATTGCTTACATACACTTCAATGCGACTCTGAAAAATTCTTTCTTACATTTTAGGCACTGAGTTTACTAACCGTGTTGACATGCTTGAAATCAGGTGGACCTGCTAGGAGGTACAGGAAATCATAGCAGCCCTGAGAACATTATTTATTATTTCCTCAAATGGTTGTTTTAAGTACCTCTTTTGTTGGCAGTGAACATACAACAGTCGCTGCAGAAACGATCATTGATTCCTACTGAGAACCTCTTGAGATCCCATGAAGAGACGATAAACCTGACCATTTCTTCGTTTTACTTCAACTTTCGTTCTCTCTTACATCAGTCACTGGCCAGAATGTAGAATATCCAGAGATGAGAACTTGAAGTAATCCTCTGATGTAGTGACTAGTTCCGATCGGGGAGAAGAGAAAGAGTGTTTTGATCTGAATGAGGAACTTCATCTTCCGATCTCTATTATTCACCAGTACCTTGTTATTGTATCTTGTTCGATCAGATAGAAGAAGGAAGGAGAGAAGAGTTCCCTGTGAATCTCCCATGTAGTACAGTTGATCCTGCCCCGATATCGAGAGAGTCTTGTCAATGATTGCAGGGAGATCATATCGAGCCATCTCATCCACTCTCAAAGTATTCTCTTGATCCGGAATATTGATTGATGACTCACGAATATTTCCAGAAGTCGTTATCCTTATCAGGATTCAGTTTCCGGTGTCTCCTTCCATAAGTCGTCCCTCTCATATTTGCAATGAAGACATCGAGACCAGCATCGGCAAAGATGAATCCTGTTGATAGTCGAGACCATTGGAAGGAAGAGAGAGACGAACCTCCAGATTGATCAGGAAGATTGAGTATCCATTGACTACCAGAGGCGAGTAATCCGTGTACGAGGAGAATCACTGGACGAGAGATATTACGACTGTCTGAAAATTGACTTTGATGCGGATCATTCCAACATTCATATACCATTTCTGCCTCTCGGGATTCGAACAAGATCTAGAATATATCCATCACTCGTTGTCACATCGTATTTCTCGACAGGATAACCCCATCGTTTGATCAGTCCTACCTGCAAAGGCAACGCTTGCAAAGTTTGAGCCTAATGAGGTCCAGCTATACCTGATCTAGAGATGCATCGGGATCGGATCCTTCTATGACAGTAACGACCACGAGTAAGAGCAATAATTGTATCATGGCGACTAATGCACGTAGTGCGATAAGAGATGGATTGAAATACCCTCCGACCTTCTCGAGATTCCTTTCCATTCCATTCTTATTTACGTGTACTCTTCTTCCCTCTAAAGAAATGTGATCGTTGATGAGAATGAACGATAACAGTTCAATTCATTATTGCTTGTCCAACACGTGGGTAGACATTTTGCACTGGCTATGATAGCAGGATCAAAATAGGCACATGTTTCACTGGTCATGGAATTCCGTTGATTCGTCCAGTAATTATGAAGATTCAGACTACTCTTCGAACTGGTTAGTTGATGCGGAAATTGTCTAGAACACATTAATTACAGATACTCTAATTGGAGATAAGTGGTATTCTTCTGCCTCTTCTTCTGTAGTATAAAACCTTGCTTCGGAAAGTTCGACGATATGGAACAATCGCGTCCAATCTGACGCTTTCTTCAGTCATCACTAATTTAATGAAATTCTTTCACAATTTCCTATTCAAAGTCCATAAAATATTCGATCCATTGATATTTTATGTATTACACAAATGCCTTTCTTCATTCAAAACTTTCTTTGGGGAATAACAGAAATAGAAATGCTGAGTCAATGTCATAAGGTATATCTCAAAGTGTATAGGCATACAATTAGTTGGCCATTCAAACGATTTGTTCCTGATCACTCGATTCGAATGAAATCTCCGATCTTCATCTCTCTGCTCGTTTTCCCCTTCAATCGTTCGGGAAAGTTTTCTTTTTTTCACTTCGGTCCAATTTCCTTGAATTATTCCACTTCAACTGGTAATTCTCTCTCTCTCTCTCTCAGATGTTCCAATCACCTTCGTTATTTGTCTTCGTTCTATATTTTATTGTCTCTCTTCTCATCATTGGATTTTCAACTCATGCTTACACAAGCTTATTCGCACCCGAAATCGCATATTCTCCATTTCAAGAGCTGATCTTCGTTAATGAAGTATGTTTCAGTATTTAAAAAAATTCTAAGAAGATCTTTTCTCAGAGTATTCATCATCCGTTCGAAAGAAGTATCTCTGATTCGTCTACTTCTCGAATAGTTTGTTACCATAATTGCATTCACATAGCGACGTATTCAGCCGAATATTCTCGTATGGACTCCTTCCATTACTCCTTCCAATTACTCATCTTCGTATCTTCTCCAAATTCTTCAATCTCGAAGCCAATCGTGTCCTTTTTATTGCAAAGTTGATATGAGACCCAAGTTAGTTTTGTGTCACTATGATGTGGGTAAACTTTTTTTTCACAAAACGGGCGTCAGGTGTTCTATCCGGCTCCTTCAAAGATGAGAAAATGAATGTTCCAGCATTGAAGAGAGAGACGCAGATGTCATTTTATTTCACTCTCGGACTATCATTCCTACGGATCTTCCAAGAGAGAGAAGGAGTGAACAAGTGAGGAAGGAAAGGGAGAGAAAGAGAGAGAGGAAGAGAGAGAATGAGAACACATTCAGACTATGCCTATTTTAATATAATTAAGATTGTTTGAACTTTTCTCCTTTCAATAAAATGTGACAATTGAAGGTGTATGCATGGCTGTGTCACGAAGAACCTGGAAAATGTGGCAAAGGGGATCGTGAGGTATAGACTGGTGGACAATTTCGAGGATATTTGATATGAAACAATGTACATCATAACAGCTTTCGTCGAATTACTTCAATACTTCGATGACAAATCTGAGAGATGAAATAGGATACAATTTGGGATATGGAGAAATAGTGAAGACGAGTAATGAAAGAGTGCTCAACAGAATATCAGATGAAAAGGTAGTGAACATTACACTTTATTTTTTTATGTTCATATTTTTTTAGTGGTCTCAAATCATATCGAAGAAATCGCAGCTTGGAATTGCAATCATCTCAAATTGTTATACTGACTCGAAAAGAGAAATCTATCTGAAGGTTTAGTTTTGATAATTTAACATGCTACGAACCTTTCCTTTGAGAGACTCTCAAGAAGTGTCAATTTGACTCTCGGTGGATCATGTTTTCCCAATGGAGATTTGTGTCCAAAGGGAAAGGACGGACTGAAGTGTCTCTCTAATATGTTTGGTATCTTTCCCTCTTACTTTCACTCTCAACAATGTTTCAATCATAGAATCTCACTACTTCTATATCGCATTTGAGAATACTCTCTGCAAGGATTATGTCACTGAGAAATTCTTCCATCGACTATTGTTCGTTTTCTGAATATTTAGCTTTTCAGCAATTTAGGTTGATATTAATTCAAGTCAGAATTTAAGAATGATGATTTCCAGAAGCAACATAGTTCCGGTCGTTCTCCGTCGTCAAATTCTGAATGGGATCGCACCTCCTGATTCATTTATCGCAGCCGATGATTTCGATTCTCCCGAAGATTTGGCTGCTCATCTTCTCAGAGTGGCCAATGACCCACGATTGTATAGAAAGTTAGACCCACTCATTCAATGTCAATCAAAGGACAAAAACTTTCAGATACTTCAAATGGCGGGAATCCTATGCAGTCGCCACTTTCCACACAGTGGAAGGCAACGCTATTTGTGCATTGTGCAGAGATCTTCATGAGAAGGTTCAGGCGAGCATTCAATTTATGACAATATTTTTAATAGCAGAAAGTCCGATCATCGTCTAACTACAATGCAAGACAGCGATATTCGAAAGATCTTTGCGAGGTATTTTACTTCTAATGACCATGTATCATCGTTGATTTCAGTCCGATGTTGGATGGAAACTGTTGAACAAGAGGAGAAACCAGTGAATCTAATTATTGGCTTGCAAGGAGCAAGTGTGGTTTCATGATTTCATGAAAAGCTCGGGTCTTTGTTTTCATTATTTGTTTTTTATGTAAAAGTTGTTCTTTCACCAATTTGGCTATGCATACACTACTTCTTCTTCCCACGAACAAGGCAATGAAGCGAAACACACGAGTTCGAAATGCAGACGAAATACTCGTAAAATATTTTTGAAAAAACAGTTCTAATGGGATTCAATATGCTCCAATGAAGGCACGGTCTTGGAAAGATTAAATACTCTCGTCACCATAATTTCCCTTGATCGATTTCCTTTCTTTTTCCCGCAACAAGGAATATTCGGTCGCATATCAGCACGATAGAGAATAGCGATGCACCTGAAGTAAGATCTCCATGTAATGGTCACGATGAGATTCCTTACCCATCCCATACATGGGTGAATTCCCAGAGTAGGGAAAAGCAGACGAACTCCATGAATCTCTCCTTTGGTTTCATCAATTGAAGAAAGAAAAGTTCGAAGACGTAAACCAGCTCTTGAAGGAAACTCTGCAATTCATGGGCTGAAGTAACTGGGAAGAAGATCGATTTCTACCTGCACGAATACTTTCATATTCTTCCGATGACGGAATCGAGCCTGTCCTCCCATCTGCTTCATGTGCATCTGTTAAGATCGAATTGAATTGTAACGTTATAACTGATAGACTCACAATAGTATTCCACGTGAGCTTAGAGAATATGATAAGATTGAGAACGATGCTTCCGATGAATACAGTGTATGATGGATAGAAGAGAACGGGGCCTCCGAGTAGATCGGAGCAAGGAGTATCGATGAAATCCCAACTGAGAGAGTCGTAGAAGAACGTGTAGCCACACCCATCTGAATACCATTGAGATAAACCAAATAGATTGGAAAGAGCTACCTAGAAATTCAGGAATGCAATGAAGAGCAGTCATGAACCACACGAGACTGAGAAGAACCTGAAAAGTATCCTTTCAGGAATGAAATTGAAAAATAAAACGAACGAAAGTTCCCCGTCTCCCGCATATTTGAGTGTATTTCATGGACAGGAAAGTTGCGATGAATCGATTGAATGCAATGGCCAGTTGGACGTAGACCATACTCTTGTAAGTGAGAGTAGTGAAGTGGCCGACTTTGAGTCCAACGATAGGAGGACCGATTGGGTAGCCACTGAACGAGATCAAACAATAAGTGTGAACCATTGCATCGACAGTCACTCACAGTAGAGTGACTGGTCCAGAGTAGAGAATGAAGCATGCGAGTGTTCCACAATTGGAAAGAGCTCGAGAACAACAGAGGAGAGAGAAAGCAGAGAAGGAAGTTGATCGAATCGATCGACGAAGAACGCGAATTATTTGAGCATTCGCGAAGAACCCAATTAGACCCAACTGAAAAACCTACTTTACAAGTTCCTAATATCGAATAAACCCACCACAATCATGAGAACACCTGCAATATAGTCTTCTTGTCTCTGCTCCATGGAAGAAAATGAGAGTGGAAGTGAATGAGTCTCTCTCTCGATCTTCTTCCCTCTTCTCTCTTCTGTCATCCATTACTCGCTGATTGGATTGAATCGGAGGTTATCACACACGAGGAAGATGAGAGAACGAGGTGAAATAGGTTGAACCGAGGTTGTCCGCTTCCTTGTTCCGGTGAGGGCGGAGCTTAAATATAGAAAGTAAGATTATCAAAACTGCAACATTATCGCTTATTGTGGTTTGCACCCTCATGCAACACAGTTGATCCATTTCAGTCTGTTTACAGAAGAAGATGCTTGGAATGGTTCTGTGCAAGAGTTGACTCACTATTCTCGTGCACCCTCTCTTATCAGTCATTCATTGTCTCTTCAATTTCTTCGCGGTGTTTATCACTGTCCAAAATTCATTCGTGCAGTTTGTTTCATGCATTTTCTTCGTTTTAACGGTTTGAAGAGAAGAAGAGCTCGTGTTGTGACAAGTTGTAGCGGAAGTATCAAATGATGGAAAAACACAAGATGGAGGCCATCGATTATTGGTCAGGATCAAAGAGTGAGACGGTTGGATCATATCTCTTTAACCTGTTCTCTAACCTACCCATTGTTTCAGTCATTCAATTTGGAGTCAACGGAACAACTCATCGGCTCCAAAAACATTGATAATATTCGAAAACCAGAGCAGTCGACCATTTTTTAAGTATTGAGTGTAATATCATTCAACTCAGGTCATGGAGGAATTTCATTGTAATAATCATTGGAGCAGTTGGAGTGATTGGTTAGTATCCTTCAAAACCCCATAATACTCTATGCACATTTTTTTTGGTTTAGATAAGTGCAGACCTAAAGTTCTAGCTCCACTGCTCTATAAAGGAATCAATGGCATCAACTTTCGATTGACGATTCTTGCCTAGAAATGAACAATCTCATTATTCCGAATGTATGAATGAGATAATACCCCTTTGCTCCTCTCGTTTTCATCCCGTTCTCTTCCTATTCCTTTTCGAATGATTTATCGCCCGTTCGCCCCGTTTGAATAATGGGTCTCTCGGATAAGAAACTTGTCCCGAGTTGATTAGAACGTAGATTCTGTGCCGATTCGTAATGAGATGGTCAGGATATATAAGGGAAGACGAGAGTGACCCCCGCAGTCCTCCCTCTTCCATCAGTCAATCAACAGTCTAATGGAATTTACAGTTCTTCTTCTCTTTCTTCTTCCATTCTCGAAAGGATGTCTACGAACGCATACTGATCCACCTCGTAAGACCTCTCTCACCCTTATTTTTTCTTTCACAAATATGATTTTTTAGTCCGATTTTTAGTCTGTAAACGTAGTGAACAGTAATATAAAACAACCCAATAAAATCCGCTCTTTCAGCCTGTTCAACTTGTTCCGAGACTCTTGGGAACACGAATCTATTGGATGGTCAGTGCGATGTCCATCGTACTTGTGTCTCCTGTACTCAAACCCAGGTTCTCCGTCCTTCTCCTTCCCTTATTACCCCTCATCTCCATTGCAGGTTGTCTATTCCCGTTCGGGTCAATGTCTCATCGCCTCAGTCACTTGTCCCTCTTCTGTCACTTCTCCCAAAGTCAGACTGCTCAAGACTGACAATAGCTACACTGATATTCCTTACAACAACGCTGCTCTGAGGTACATTATTCTATCCTGCAGTTGCATCAGTTCTTTCTTGATCAGACTTGCTTGTGATTCTGGCGTTAGCTGGAGATACTCCGATTCCACAGTTGGAACGATCTCGAATATCAAAAAGGCGATCTGCTTCGGAAGTACTGCTGTTGCTAAGACTATCAATGTTACTCTTCTGCATTTCAGATGTTCCGGGATTCCAAGAATCTCCGATCGCTCTCAATACAGCGTCTTCTGTCCACACTTCGTTGTACAATGCGAGTCAATTCAAAGTCAGCTATGGAACAGGAATCATCGACCACATTGAAGTGCATAAAGTTAGTTTCTGTGATTGATGTTCTCTGACTTCTGTGGTATTGAAGAACGTCATGTCAGCTTTCCATGCAAGGATGCATCCCGATGCAGCAGCATGTAAGTTTATACATGATCTAAAATAGTCAATTCACTATTCTCAGTCTTCACTGCTTCTCATCTCGACGCTCGATATCGTCTTGTTGAATATCACGGCCATTGGAATAAAGATCCATCAATGAGAGGCAGTGAACACACTCTAGATGGTCGATTCTACAATGCTGAAGTAGAACAATTCATGAGCTCTGGAAGAATACGCTTAAATTGATATATATATTTAGTTTCATTTCGTGCATATTCGTGAAGACTTCGCCACATTCTCAGAAGCAGAGGGGGCGGATGGAGTAGCAGTTATTGCTGTATTCGCTCAGGTTCAGAATGGATCTCATCGGCCTCTGAATGTTCCACTCGCAGCTCGGAGATAATAATCCTCTTCTCGACCCTCTCATCACTGCATTAGAAAACTTCCTCAATACGGGTGCTACTACTGGAAATGTGGCTGCGGGAGAACCAGTATTACTGCAGGATCCTGCTGTTCTCATGCCAGGTAGGTAGAAACAACATAACACCTTGGAATACGAAATTACCAGCTGATCACTCATATTTCGCGTATACTGGATCGCTCACAACTGGGCAGTTCACCAAATGTGTATCTTGGAACGTATTGAGGATGCCGATTACGATATCACAGCGACAGGTTCAATTCGATCTGAGAATCGAAGAACGTCTTTGTTTTCAGTTGGATGTTCTAGGAATGGTGGTACCAGACAACGTGAGAGATGTACAGGGGAAGGATCCAGGTGAGTGAGAAGAGAGAGAAGGAGATATGTAGATTGATTGTTTAAGGAACGACTGTCTACACTAGTTACGTCATCAACAATCGAAGACCAATCGTGGAAGAAGAAGAAGAGATATCAGAGAAGGAAGAGGAGAGGGAGACAGATACTGTTGAGTCCCCGTCCTTCGTTCAGAAGGAAGAAGAGGAGGAGGAGGAAGATTTACTCGAGGGAATCGTGAGTTGATCTCTCCCTCTCATCCACTCCGTATGCAATCTCTCTGCAGGAATTATCTCAAGAGGAATTGGAATTCCTTCATAGATTGAGACAGAAATACATCAACCGAAAGAGTCAGCTGAGGACGAAACTTCTCGAATGGACGAGATAATTAATAATTGGCAAGATCCATATCGAATTTCTTCCTCGAATCTCTCGTTTCATCTCCAGTTCCCTAATGAATTCCGCCTCAATAATAATTGTACATATTTATCTGGCAAGATAGTTCCGTGCAAAAGTGGGAAAATGTCGCATAGTCGAAATGTCATAATTACAAATAAATGCACTGTGAATTCATCACGAAAGTCGAAGTTCACCCGATTCATTAGAGACGATTCTGCTATCTTTTCTCAATGATGCCTATTGAACTCGTGAAGTGAAATAAAGAGATCTGAAGTCGGTATTAGCTAGCCATTGAGAAGTGAACTCGTATAGAAAGAAGGAGGGATATCTGTGAATAGACTGTGAGAGAAATGGAGACTATCAATTACAATTACGGAAGCAGCAGAGAGGACGAATCAATCGACCGATCGATGTCTGCAAGGAAGAGATCATTAGAGGGTCTTCCACTCCTCTGACCCCCCCCCCCCTTCCCCTCTTCTTCTCTCCCCTTCCTACCTGGATATCACTGTGTCTGGAGAGGAAATTGAGTGAATGGAGAAGAGCGTGAAGAAGAACTGAGAAGAGAGCGAACTGAAGGAGAATTGCATTAGAAGAGGAATCGAATCAGAGAGAGAAGACAAGCATCGAATGAGAGAGAGAGAGAGAGAGACTTGCCTGTCTGGTGTAGAGTAATTGATCAGCATTCACAACACTCTGACTGAACAACCAGGAGAAAACAGTGACTACAGCCATTGGAGCGAGAGAGAGAATGGCACACGCTGTCGCATGCATCTAAACAGATCGTTATCCATATATTTATCAAAATACTTCTCTGATGGTGAATGGATTCAGATTTCTTACCGTAATCTGTTGTGAATAACTGCTATCGGGATTATTTCTGAGAATATGAAGCATGACTATGAGAGCGAGAAGGACAATGACGAATGAGATCGTCGTTATTATCTCCTCTCCAACCCAAGCCATCGGGAATCTGAAGGAGAGAGAGTTCAGTCAGTTCAACGCCCTTCTATCACTATTATCCCCCATTCGGTCTCCCTAAACCATGTTTTCGTCTCCCTCCCCCCTCAATCCATCTCATGACTCGATCTATTCTGGTCTCTTCTCACCCAATCTGAATCTGTAGAGCGAGAAGGACGAAGAAAGAGACGACGACAGTTCCACATCCAACAGCATACGGAATGGTCCTCCTCATCTGAGTCGCGTGATGGAAGTGAACTGGCTTGAATGTCGCTGTCCACCAATCGTACGATTCACAGAGGAGAAGAGTATTCTGCAAGAGACGACGATTATTACGAGGAAGTAGTCCTTCAGTTCCACGAATTCCCCTCGGGGTATGTACTCTATGTATCTGAACTCTACGAGTATCTCCTTTCTATCTCCTGTTTTGGTTTCACTCCTTCTCTCAGTAGACAAAGCAAAGCACCATTGAGCGAACTTCACCAATCCTTTTTTCACCTCGTAACCAACTCCCTCCCTCTCTTTCTCGATGTTTCACTACCTATTTTCCCATTGTGCCACAACTCTCGTTTCTCCATTCGAGCGAGTAATGTATCTGACACTGGGGAGAGAGAGGAGGACCAAATACAAAATCGGACGAAATTATCGAGATTGTGAATGTGTAATGTGGGAGGGAGAGGGGGGATACAGAAGAGGAGCCTACCTGTGATAGGAAGGTCATGGTGGAAATGAGAGGGACGGCAGGATCTGTCCATCGGGAGGAGAAGATGAGGGCAGCCACTGAGATAACGAGGAGAGAAGTGAAGCC
>LS515529.1:1408177-1430588 GCA_900490845.1 Pristionchus japonicus
GGGGCTACCTGAGAAGACCAGATAGAGCTCCCGAAGTCGAAGATCCTTGTGGACTCCAATTAGAAGAAGAAGAGAAGTAATGAAGAGAGAAGAAGCGAGAATAAGAGGGAGAAGAGCTGCTATGAACAACCAGAAGTCCATTGGAGACGAAGGAGATGGAGAAGAGTTAGTGCATTCTGAAAGAGATAAGATATCGTTGATAAGGGAGAGAAGAGTACTCGGAATAGAAGAAGGGATAGTCTGAGAGAAGGGCCTTTGCAATGGAAATGAGGATTGTGAAGGGGGCAGAGGTGAATCCAATATCTGTGACATTTGAAGGACCAAAAGAGGAAGAGAAATGAGGAGTGAAGAGAGAAGGGAAATGACGAGGAGAAGAAGAGATGGAGATGAGACGATGATTATTAGAGAATAGAAGGAGGAGAATCTAAGGTGAGAAGGGGAATGGACATGAGAAGAGAGAGGGGAATAGGTAGAAAGGGTGAATAAAAGGGGAGACAGAGTGTTGTCCCCGTATTATCGCACACCTGTATCTATCCCCCGCCTGTCTAGAATGGCATTTGACGGTATATGGAGAGAGAGGGGAAGAGAGGGAAGGGGGGGGGAGGGGAGAGTGAAGTGGAAGAGTGAAGAGACCAGGTGGGAAGGAGGGAAAGGATTGCTAATAGAGACAAGGGAGAAGAAGTAGAAGGCCAATTAAGACAATCGAATTGAGGAGGGAGAGGAGTGATTCAATTGAGGGAGAGAAGACATCAGAAGGGAAAAAAGAGAACTATACAGGGGATTGGAAGTAGCGAGAGAAGACGATTATGAAGTGGATTAGAGTGAGAGAGATTGAATTCGTTCCCTCTACTGAAGAGAAGAAGAGATGAAAAGGACAACGAAACCCCTTTGTGAATCTGAGTGAAGTGTGGTATTCACAGTTTGTTTGTTGAGAAGAAGAAGGAGGAGAAGGAGGGGGGAGGGGAAGAGAGGGTGGGAAGAGTGATGGAAGGGGTCAGAGGAAGAGGGTGAAGAATGAAATGAGATGGAAATGAGAAGGAAGACTGATCTTCTCTCCTGAAGGAGATGCTCCTTATTGACAATAGATGAGTGAAGTGACTGACGCGGGTGTGGGAATGGAAGGGATTGGAAGAGAATGGAAGAGATATCCTGAGGGAGGGAAGAGAACCGAACGGGAGACGAAATTGCATGATCGAGAGAAATGAATTATGAATGCCGAAGGGACTCGAAATGGCGACACTCTACCAGGAAGATAGACTATTTGAGTCTAGAAGAGAAGGGGAGAGACTAACTTAAGCCTCCCATTCGAATTCACAGCTGTAGTTGAATGTGAAGTACTTCGAATATGCATTTGACGTGAGAATGAAAAAGTGGAGAATAAGGGAGAAAACACTACGATTATTACGTAGAAGGAACAGATGGAAAGAGAATAGAGAATGAGGGAGATCAGAGGAGAGAAACAAGAAGAGGAGAAGAAGGAGGACGAGAAGGAGGAGGAGGACGATGTATTTAGAAGTAGAAGAAGTGACCACGAGACTTCATTGAATGAATTGAGAAGAGGCGTGGGAGAGAAGAGAATGAAGGAGGGAAGAGTGCATTCTCAATGATGAGATGAAGGGATTGAGTAGACTGAGTGAAGCTCATTCCAATCGTGATTATTCTTATTCACTTCACTGCATCCTTCAAGGAAATTCAAACTGCACGAATGCATTTCTTCTGTACAAAGCGGGATTTGTTGTGCTTGTTCTCTCAGATTCTTGTGAAATCTTCGGGGCGAGGGAATCGTAATCTCGAAGGAGAAGAAACGAAGAGATTCGCACATCTTCTTTTCTAATTTTGCTGCAGAGAGAACACAAATGAGATGAGCGGATTCCTTGTTTCCCCCAGACAGATTTAGAATGTAAAAATCCATCTCGAATATTCGAAGCATAAAGTGCTTTATGGTAGAATGCATCAGAATTAGTTTGAAATATCATCGAGATCAATCACATTTCTCATCAGATTTCTATTAAGGCGAGAGATACTATCACATGACTATCGAATACCTTTCCAATATGTACATACAAGACTAATTCACTCTTCTGATGCATCAGATTCCGTTGATTTCTCTGTTGCACTCTCGTCTTCCCCTTCTCCTCCCTCCTCTTCCTCATCTTCTTCATCTTCATCTTCTTCTTCATCAGGATCGATCACATTTACATTATCCATCTCGAGCATTGGCCTTGCTAAGGTCTTCATCTGATTCACAGCATTTCTCACGAGGACGAAAGAGGGATTGGGAGACGGAGAGCCTAGAAGCCATTCTGATTATGAATGATT
This sequence comes from Pristionchus japonicus, assembly GCA_900490845.1. NCBI lineage: Eukaryota > Metazoa > Nematoda > Chromadorea > Rhabditida > Neodiplogasteridae > Pristionchus > Pristionchus japonicus. The sequence continues at coordinate 1,410,497 of LS515529.1, forward strand.
ACGTCTTCTCCTACTCACCATACATAACATAGAGATGGACGGAGAATTTGGATGGAAGTTCACCGTGAGAGAATCGAGAGATTACTACGAACTACAATGGGAATCTCACACTCCAATTCAGTTCTCATCCATACCGAGTCCTTCTCTAATGTCGCCGTTGATCTCTTCGTGTCCTTTATTATCGTCCCATTCTCAGAAAGAATTATCGCTCTGAAAGATCTGCTTCCCTTCTGTTCTAATCTTTCGTCTCACCGATAGGAAAGGGCGATTTTACCCCGTACATTCAATGAATACGTGGGAAGTTGCTGCTGTTGAGTGAATACGTTCCTCTTCATTGTCATCATTCTGAAAGTGCAATACTTTATTAAGTCGTTGAAGTTCTCGAAGTCTTAATATTCCAAATCCTCACGTGCTCTGAATATTCATGAGTAGATCGACTCCGAAGTGAGAACCAGTCCATCGCCAGCATTTCTGAAGGAGGAAGGAGGATAGATGGGGAGAGAAGGGAGAGAGAGGGAGAGGGGGTGGGGGTCACTCACTGGAAGTTCCTCAAGTGATCGACCGAATCGAGTGCATGAGAGAAGGAAAGATTCTTCTGAGACATCGTCCATTGATTGGCGACGAATATCCCCACTGAAGGGAACTTGGATAGCGTCTACGAAGGAGAAAGGAACGAACGCTCTATTCTCATCCATTGATAGTTGGGTGATATATCTATCAGCAATCACTGCATCAATGAGAGAATGAGGAAGAAGACCATCGTCCCTGAGAATGATTCAGTTCATTTTACATTGTTCCCTTCAGTTGAAATCCTACAATGTGAACTTACTGGATCGTATTGATTTGTGATTTTGTACAGCAGAGAGAATGGAGACGGAGACCAGCGAAGAGTTGAGAGTATCTGAAGATAGATCAATTACTGACTCAAGGGTTGAAAATCATTGATCCTTGTTGGATTACATATTCTTAACATTTCGACAGCAGTATCGAAGATAATTGAACTTACTTGAGGAAGAGAGAGTAAGGTTGTCTAATGACAGTTGAATGGAATGCTTCATGTATCTCATCAGACGAAGATGCGACAGAATCGGGACGATCGTCTGAAGGAGTCGAGACGAGAGAATCACAATCATTGTCCCACGCATACTGGAATAAGAATAAAGATCGAGGTCCTTTCACATAAAGAACGATAGAAAAAGAATGTGTAGAATGTTCACCTTGAGCAATTTGAAATATTTGGTCGTTGCGACCTCCAATTCCTTGAAATTATCTCCTGCGTAACTGTCCGATTCTTGCAAGAATATCCACTAGAAAGGGCATTTCTATGAATTCCTTCTCTGTCTGTGACCTACCCCTCTAATTGCTCTATACAAATCGATCTCTCCTTCGATCACAGGAAGATCATGACAAGCGAGGAGACGAACGAGAGCTTCCTGACTGGAGAAGAGAAGGAATGAATCAATTGATTGGTTGATTGAACTTACGGTAGCGCCCTCAAGAACGGAACTCCTTTGGAAAGTCGCCAGAAATTCCATCGAATGTACTCGAAGGTCTGTGATGTTACCTGGAAAGAACTCTTTATTTCAACGAGCCCTTCGGAAAAGTCTGAAGATTATCTCGAATATCAAACCTTGTCAATTCCATATTTGAATCCACACTCGAGGAATTCGAGAACAGTCGAATCATCGATGGAATCATTCATTGCATCGGCTGCTTTGTCGAATATTGCTGTCTGAGAATTGAATCATCATGAGACTCATTCAAGTGACCGTACCATTTGGAAGAATGCGGCAGTCGCAGTTATTGATCTCAATTTATCGACTTCGAAGACGATTTCGTTGTCGTAGAGAGCACCCAATACAGAGTGGATACCTGAACCATTCATCAATGAAGAAACTGTGTCAGAAGCAGCTGAAGTCCGACGTGACTAACCATCTTTGGTGATATTCTCATCAGGGATCTCTAAAGTGTACTCGCTTGTCTTCGAATCAGCCCATTCTCCTTCGAGAAGAGCTGAGAAGTAATCACACTGCAAACATGAATTTATTTAGATACAAAGATCACAATGTTGTTTGTCTTGCTGTACAGATTTGGCTATCAATCGTTTTCAGTCTCCAGCTAATTCTCCGAATTATACCTGTTTCAGATAGAATCTGTGCAATTTCCATCGATATCCAAGGGCTGAGATGGAAATATCCGAGTCTTGACCCTGCAGAATTGATTGCAATGAATGCTGATTCGATTAGCAGACCCACCTCAACGAATAGCTTGTCATACACATATTTCGCAGTCTCGAGTTTCGCTTTTTTGGCTGATTTTGGATCGACAGTTCCCTTTCTCTTCCTCTTTCCACTCTTCTTCTTTCCATACGATCCCTTCGTAGACGAGAGACTCTCTTCTGCTAGTCCAGAACTGCTGTTTCCCATCCAATCTACATGCATGTTTTATTCAAAATGAACTTAGCGTCAGTTTACAAACGAATAGTTGAAAGGGTCAAAACCGTTGGAGTGACCGGTTCTTCTCACCTGACCACAACGCTACCGTAGGAGAGACGCGACGCGAAACCGCAACGCGTCTTGTAGGTCATCAAGTCCTAGCTGGGTCAGACTTCCTTTGTTCTGTCATATAATGGGCTGATCCTTTCATCGACTCCTTCATGCAAATCATGATATGATACACGTTTCAAATGGGGAAATGGAATGCGATATCCGGATATGAATAACACTCGCACTTTCTCTCTCTCATCTCAATTGATAAGGTTCGAGAACCAGATCGACCCCAATATAAGAGGGTTTCCCATCTGGTGAATCGGTTCAATCTCTCTCTTCATCCCTCCTCTGATCTCTCCTTCCAATGATCTACCGTCTCCTTCTCATCTCTGCCCTTATTGGGTTGACTCTGGCCTGTGCCCCCAATGCCCCCATCCATCCCAATCTTGACCCATCCAAGGTATTATGAATTACTGGTATCCTTGTGAGCATAACGAAGACTACATTTTAATTTCCTTTCAAATTTCCTATTTCATTATTTGAGGGCAACCAGGACAACACAGACTCCGTCCACTCTGATTCTCCCAAGCCCGTGAGTTATTCAATTATTCGATCCTCTTCATCATCACGAGAGTTTGAATGAAGAAGATATAATGCCGAATGAAAATGAACATTCTTCATTCAAGTAACCCTAATCACTCTAATCTTCATCATTGTAGGTGGAAGGATCGGGAGAGGCAGTGGAAGAGGCAACTGAAGCAGTGACTGAGGCAGCAGTGGAAGAGACAACGGAGAAGGAACCAGAACTACTCAAGGAGGGACCCGCTCCCCATCAGGTCATCACTCAACTATCTCAGGAGGTAGTGTATGTGTATGTAGAGTATCCCTCCTACCAAATGAACTCTCTAAAGATCAAAGATCAATCTCCTTCAGTTCCGCGAGTCGATGAAGGATTGGACTGCAATCGTTGACAAGTTGGGAGTTGCCGCCAAGAATCTCATGAGGGTTAGAACTATGGCTCATTTCGATTCAGCTAAATGATCTCTTCAGGCCAACGGAGAGCAGGTTATCCCAGGAGAAGACGAGGAATTCTTCAGAACTCAGGCTTCAGAACACTTCAGACAGAGGGTTTGTCTTCCTCTTCTTTCAGAGACTAATCATTCCCTTTCAGCTCCGTCGATAAACAAGCAGAACCAACTGCCTAATAAGTACCTTCGATCCTCATTATTCGTAGTTTTCGCTAGTTCTCAGTGTGATAAAGGATTTATTCATCAAAGCAAAGTATTCATACTCAACGGATAGAATTCATAGAGGAGATCGAAGAAGTGATCGCTCCACACGCAGAATCTCCAGAATAGATAGAGATGGTAGAGGCATTCGATTGATAGAGAAAGTGAATGAGGAGTAAGTGAAAGGGAGAGAAGTCTGCCAATGAGAAGGGACCACGTCATATAAGGGATGAGACTGGAGGGATAAGGGAGTGGTCATCCCTCTGCCATCCATTGACAAACCCGTTACTCTTGTATGGAACAAGTAGTGATTGGCTCACTCTCAATAAGATCCGGCTGTTATCTCATGGATTCCCTTTATAACGAGTAGATGGAAGGTCGATCGAGACTCTTTTCCCTCTTTTCTTTCTCCATTCGAGTCTCCCTCCTTCTCTCTATCAACCATGGGAATGCATCCTTCTATGATGGCTCTCACTGTAGCTGGAATCATCTATATCCTATGGAAGGCACAGGGAGCTGAGGCTTGCATGCCTGGTTAATCTTTTTTTTATATTTACTCAGTTCGAGAAATATTGAACTGCTGATGGAAACTACAATTTGTTTACAATTGAACAATTCAGAAGGTTTTGCATGTACATTGTTGATGATTCCTCTCAGGAAATCTCTCTCAAGGAATCCACGGTCTTCCCACCTTCAAAGATGCCGACGAGACAAAGAGTGAGTCTCTCTTCATCTAATTCCCCCTAATCCTCTGCCCTTCTCAGCTCCAGCTAAGCCTGCAACTGCAGCTGCAGAGGAGGCTGATACGAGTGATGGAGGTGAGGAGAGAGAGGGAGAGTCTCCCATTCCTCCCCTTTCAGCCCTCTCTCGATCGAGAACATTGGCCAGAGGATCGAAGACTGTCAGTGAGATCATCAGCGATGTGAGGGAGAAGACAGATGAGGTCAGTCCACCATTCAGATTCACCTTTACAATGAGGAATGAGGAGGAATGAGGAATGACAATTTACAGGAATTGGAACTCGAACTGAAATCGAAGTTGGATGAGCTCGAGAGGAAGAGAAAGGAACGAGAGTTCAGAAGAATGTGAGAGAAATAGAAAGAAAAAAGAAGGAAATATAATCCTACTTCCTCTCGAAATTGGCAAAAGAACGTAGGGGGCACCCGGAGTTGAACCGGGGACCTCTCGATCTGCAGTCGAATGCTCTGCCACTGAGCTATACCCCCGTGTGTTTCCTTTCTCTGCGGGTATACAAGAGAGAGATAGAGAATGGAAGAGAGATAGAGTGAAAGATTGAAGGAAAGAGGAAGAAGATGCTGAGAAAGCAGCCGATGGATCGAAGAATGAAGGAGGAGAGGTCAAGACTGATAATGAAGGGTGAGATATCGATTGATTTGATTATTGATTGATTACTATCTTCAGATCGGGAGATCGTGCTGATGATGAAGGGTTTGTTATCTAATTGATAAGATTCAACTGATTGATCTCTCAATTTCAGCGACAAATCGGATGGGCATGTCTCTGAAGTGACACTGGAAGAGAATAAGCAGCCAACTCTCAAAGTGGGAGGATCTTCCATCCAAACAGTGAGTTCCTCCACGAATCAATCGATCATCTCGATATTCCAGACCATTCGTCGTTACAATCGAAGAACTGAGAGAAGAGAAATCATTTGATGGATTGAAGACTGATTAGGAGAGTGTGTTCTGTGCAATAAAGTTGTTCCCACTCATGTCCTCAAATGAATGATTGCCGGATCAATTGTAGACCGTTCAATTGTGTTCCTTTACTTATCTGCCATAATGATAAATTATTTGAATGTGTAACAACACGAAAATGAGTTCATCATCATTCATATCCTCGAGAATATAACAGGAAGATTGAACTACTCGAGAGGTTCAAAAGGGGGCAACTCTTTCCCTTTCTTCAATCCTTCCTATTCTATTTCTTCCCATTCTGAGATTAGCCCATCAATCAACTCTTCATTCAATACCACCGAAACATTTACAGTCTCTCGGTTTTCTCATTGGACTGCATATTTTCCATGTTGGTCGACCATTCATTGTTTCATTGTCGATTTCATTTAACTTAATTTGAAACTTTTTGGTCAGTATTTTGTAGAATCTTAGGTTCGCTTCTTCCTTTCGATTATATCTCATACCGATTCTCTCGATTCTCTTATGAAATGGTACAAGGAGTGATTGAACCAGTCCAAGGATACTCTCTCCATTCATCTTGATCACTTTAGAGATTGCTGCAGAAATGGAGAACTTCTTGCTCTTTTGATCTCATTCCTCGGTATTCCTTTTATCCCATGAAGTGGTGGCACTCTCCTTTACTCCTTTGTCTTGCTACAGTGACTGACTCGTGTATCTCCTCTGGATCTTCCTATTCTAATCATCCTAAGTCCACTCATGGTTAGTATTCTTTTATTTGATTCCATAATTATCGCTTTGAGGCCCCTGTGGTTCTCTTCGAGACGCTGTTCATGAGTGCACATATCTGAACGAAGAAGAATGCAAACTCGCCATCAAATCAGTAAAGTCAATCGCAAGTCTCATCATAATGCTTCAATTTCAGAAGTCTCAGATCACATGCAAAGAATCTCAGGGAATGTTTCTGAAGGGAGACATGGATTCATTCCCGATCAATAGTCTGATCTGTGATTCCAATTCTCGATTATGGATGGTGGATGGAGGAAGGAAGACAGTCTTCGAAACAGTGGGAGATGATGTGGGAGTTGCGTGTTATGATCGAATCCGTGTGCATTCTAGATGAAAGACGATGACTGGTTCATTTATTTCAATAGGTTAATTCAAGTAGGAATTTTTTCAATTGTTCATCAATTTGATCATCAAATTATTACAGGATAAACAACAACAAATAATTTGGATTTCGATTAAGTAGTGACAATGAATGAAATGTATTGCGTATGATCCCTGCGTAGATCGAGGAAATGAGAATGGAAGAGAATAGAGAATGAAATCAAGTCGTTCGCCTAATGAGATACATGACTATGGCCAAAGGGAAGGAAAGTAATTACAGAGGTCATGAGTTCATTGAGGAAGAGAAGAAGAGAGGGAGGGAGAAGGGGGGAGGGGGGAGTGATTAGACAGAGGTATCCAATCCCATCAATCCACTTCGAGGAGGATGTTGCATATCATCGGAGATATGAGATGGAGGAGGGAATGAATACTGAGGAGCTGCACCTGGTGGTCGACTGAAAGGGAGGGAGATAGGGGTTAGATTGCAGACGATTGATTAGCGAAGAATAAGAAGAGTGAGTGAATAAGAAGAGAGAACTTACTTTAGTGTGCCTGTCCTTGGTGAATCAGAGAATTGAGGCATTCTCTTCTCATTCAGAGGTTGCTCTTCTTCTGCTATCGTTGACTGGAAAGAAACGGTTGCTTCTGATAAAAATTTCTAGAGTTATTTGAGTCTAACAAATTAGAAAAATCAACTCACAGCAGGGTATTTGACCATTGAATTTGCTCTCGTGATCGTCTTTTCTCTCTGCTCCATAACCTTCTTATTCTTGACACACCAGAAACAGAGGAAGATGAAGACAATCAACTGGAAGAGAGGTGGATCAGTGAGAGGAGAGAGAGGGAGACTGGGGAGAGAGAGGGGGGGGGGGGTGGAGGTACTGACCATGATGATGAAGATGACTCCCATAATGGCAGACAACCAGATGAAGAAGTTCTCCTTCTCTCTCGATCGACACCACGGTTGCTCTCCCTTATTCCACTCGTATCTCCATGATTCCGGACGGTTGTAGTCTACCACAATTCCACCTGAGTGAGGAGGAGGTCATGAGGGGAGGAGGGAGAGACACTCACACTTGTATTCGTATACTCCCTTGATCCAATGGGACTGGAAGCACTCGAATCGGGCGACGTCTCCTTGCAGATAAGCAGAATTCATCGAAGAAGTCTTCATGAGATACTCAGGGTACTCAATGTTGATCGGGCCACAACTGTTGTCTGAGAGGAGATATTGATTGGAGATCTCTTCCCTCGTCTACTCACAGTATTTCATAGCATCAGTCCTTTCGATCTGCATTCGATTCCATTCGTCCTTATTCGATGTTCCGAGTAGTTTCCCATTGAACACAGTGTAATCATAGATGCATGGCCACGAATCTCCGCAGTCTTGGTGGATCGATCCCGGATTGTCAGGACACTGTTGATTAGCGTAGTCCATTCCTATCTGAGACTGATACGGTTGCATCGCCGCTGAAAGAGAGAAGGAGTTAGAATGGGAGGAGTGACTCCTATCGTACTCCCTGGATTATTCTGGAGACTGGCACAATTGGTAATGATCTGAGTGATTTCCTGTCCTGTCTTTGCATGAAATGCGTAGTATCCACTGGAGAGAGGAGATAAATGAGAGAAGAGGAGAGAAAGTACTCACGTATTGTACTTGGAGGAAGTCTTGTAGATACCCGAAGTCTTCATTGAAGCTTCAGGGAACACCTACAATCGGCACTAACTTCAAGAAATCAATACAACAAGCATACCTCGAACTTCTTATCCTCATCTCTGCTGGTCGTGAACATATTATCATTCGGAATATCTCTGTTCAGTACTCCAATCTGTTCATTAGTGCTGTAGTCTCCACTGCCAGCGATTCGATCTGGAAGGGACTCAATCACACACTGATCGAGGGCGGAATCGAACGAGAGAGGATGGAACGTACACTGCTGAACGAGTTGCTGATGGATTGAGTCCGAGTTGACATCATTGGCAGTCATTCCTTGATTGAGGGACGTGGTCGGTTGGTCGGGGAAGGGACGAAGGAGTCCAGCCACACGAGGAATATTGTATCTACGACGATACTCCGCGTCTCGAGTATTGTCTCCATCCGGTCTCTGAAAGGAGGGAAGTGATCTTTGATCTTTCACGTTGATCACTAACCACTCCGTACTGTGGAGGAACAGAGAGTGCGATATCGAGCATTCCCATACTCTCCTGATACATGGGAAGACGATCGATATCCATGTTGTGAGACTCCCTGATTCGGACTCCGATCTGGAAGGAGGAAGTACTGTATCTAATCCACAGTATCGATCTACCTGTGCTTCCTCCAATACGACGTAGACCTCTGGTTGTCCTCTCTCCACATTGTTCACATAGACAGTAACTCCCTTGAATCTCTGAATCTTCATCGTATCGAAGTATCGGAGGATATTCCCGACGATGACCGAGGTGCGGTAACGGAATCTGAAGGAGGATTGCTTCTTCTGATTCGCTCCTCTCTTCTTACCTTCTAGTATCTCCTCTGGCCAATACGAGTACTCTATCAGTTCCCGTTGCCTCCAATGCAATTCCAGTGATCACAGTTGCATTCGTTGGTTGAACGAGATCTTGCTGGTCGATGTACTTCCCGAGCATACCTGGAGGGGGGATTGGATCATTCAGATCGAATCGGATCAGATAAATCGAATGAAGGAATGAACTCACTGAAGTCGACCTTCCTATTCGGATATTTCTCCATTCTCACTTGAATCTTCACTTCTGGATTAGAACTCGTCTGAGGAATGTAGAGAAGAGTGAAGACTCCCGGCTCGTTGAAGATGAACTTCATATTATCGATCGTGTTGAATGAACCAGCACCGAGGATTTCTCCTGAGGAAGGGAAGAGATAGAGAGGGAGAAGGAGAAGGGATGACTAACCATAAGCGGGTGGTTGGTACTCCTGACAACCCGAAGAGGGTCTTCGCCAATAGAACATCTGACAACGGAAGTCTGCATATTTGCAACAGAGGAAGTAGGGCATTTGATCGTGATGGAACATCGAGAGACCGGGAACCTGAAGAGCGAGAAGGGATGAGAAGGAGGAGAAAGAGGGAGAGGGGAGGGGAGGGGAGGGGAACGAACCTCGAACTGTCCCATGTACGGAGAAGTTCCGAATTCGTACGCTCGAGTTGGGAAGCCGGGATTGTAAGGGACGTCGGGAGTGACTTTGATTACTGGTTGATATGATGTCTGCATCAAATATCCCTCGGAGTCATAGCAGCACACTTGACCGTAATGAGTGGGGAAACGACTGGAAGAGAATGGTTTCCTCTTTCTAATTCTTATTGCCAGACTTACGCAGTATCAAACTGGGAGAACTGAGAGTTCTGTCCAGTGTATGAACTAAGGACATTCTGGGCCGACATGTAACAATTCCTCGCTCCGATCGAAGTTGTGCAGGTGACGTCACGGAATACCTGAGAGGAATGGATCTAGAGTGAACAGAGAGTGAGTGACTAACCGAGGAGCATCTGGGATGGGGCATGAATCGACCGAGATCCTGCATTGCTTGTCTCTCGATGCATGGACACGAAGAGTTCGTCTCAACGTCTCGAATGAAGTTCCAGAGAGCGCCGTCCTCGTTGTACCTGAAGGATGAGGATGAAGGACCATCGATGATGGGGTGGAACCGACCAGTCATGGCACATCTCCATCGATTTCTGCTTCACGAAGTTCGTCTTCTCGTCTTGTTCTCTCTGAGAAGAAGTGGTTGCAGCTGTGAAGGCGGGATTGTTGAGAGTCCAGAGGAAATGAATCGAGATCGGAGCAGAGACAAGACTGAAATGAACAATTGAATTACGTGAAGGAATTATTCAATTCATCAGGCAGCACATTCGCTGTCAACGTACCCAGAGAGTAGATCGGGTGCCTGATTGGGTCCAGTATCAGCCTTGATGGGAGCCAGCTTAAGATATCCAAATCGGAACGTGAATAGATCGTTCTGTCTCTCCCAGTCATTCAGATACCATTGCTCAACCTGAAAGTTATCCTTGCTTTCTCAGCACCTTCATTCAAGCTGCAGACCTGGTTCAGATTGATTCTCTCATCTTGAGGTTTGAATCGATAATCGGGAGTGTTTCTGTTCTGATAAGTGCCCAATCTGCATAGGACGCGGTGCTCGGGACGGAACTTCTTGATCTGCAATGGGACTCGTCATTCTCGTTCCTCTCTCCTCCACTTACACTATCATCCTTAGACTCCTTGTATCCGATGACATACAATCCCAATTGGACAGAATACATCTGATCGTCGTTCGGTCCCACATTCGTTCCAGTCAATCCGTCGTACGCTGGATTCGTGAAGTTGCGAGGATACCAAGAGATCGGCATCGTCTATAATGGAGAGATTGAAGAGTGTCCTTCCATCTGTTCTTACCGTGTACGGAACAGGATTCTTGAACCAGTCGTAGATGTTTCCGATGTCTAATCGCATTGGATCGAGTGTTGGAGGGACTGAATTATTGATTGAATGGATAATGGAAGAAGATTAACTCACCGAAGTAGATATATCCGACAAAGGCCTTTTCATCATTAGCTCCTCCAGATTGGGGTTGGAAGTAGACAGTTTTCGTTCCCCAATCATAGATCTTTGGAAGATGACAACGAGCAATCGATGGATTGAGGACAGTGCAAGTGGCTGTCTGTCTCTGTTCAATCATCAGAATATACGTCTGAGTTCGTTGGAGACAGATTGCATTCACATCGATTGTCATCTCTCCAAGCATATTCACGATGTTAGGATAGATTAGCATCGGGTCTGAAGGAAGAATCATTCAAGAACTAATCAATCACTCCGCTCTTCATGGTAAGACCGACTCAATGAACTCACATGTTCCACCAGTCTTATTGGAGCATCCACCGGGTCTCACGACGTCGTCCACTCTGAACATGTATCGACCTCTCACTTGATGGGGAACTCCCGATTGAGTTGCAAGGACCTGTAATGGACAGATTGGGAGACAGAAAGACGAAGAATGGCAACCTTAGGCGAGTTCTTGAACTGGAAAGTGGGATCGACGGGTACGAATCCAGTGTGATTTCCACCATTGAAGAGAGCCTGAGAGAGAATAAGAGTAGATCTTTGATCTCTCTCGGAGGAAAGCTCTCACCTGACATCTTCCACTCCTTGAGTTCATTCGGAAGTCTTGAGCATCGAATCCGAGTTTGTCGTAGTTGAGAATGACATAAGAGAGACGAGCATCTGCATCCGTCAACCAGACCACCTGAGAGTGAGAGATAGATTGCTGAGAGAGACAATCGTTCAACGAGGATCGCTAGATTGCAGAGAACAAGACAATGCTGTTATCAACAATAAGAACTAAGAAATGCGTAATGAGAACGCACCTGGTAGGTGGCCAATTGTCCAGCATCGATATCGGATCTTCCCGAGATGGCAGAAGCTGTGTTGTACCAAGTGACGACGAGAGCTGCATCCGCACGGAAGGCGTTCCCTCCCGCCACTCCGTCTGCAAGGAGATTACTTTACTCTTCGTGAGTTCGAAGATCATAGTGATAGTGATATAGTACTCCCTCAGAAGCAGTGTCTGCGCTTATTTGCCTACTCTCGTGGTGGTCAAAACAGTAATGGACGGAGAGATAAGGAGAATGACTACGCGTATTCTGATTAGAGAGGAACGGTGCCAGCACGTGAAATGTCCGGATGGAAGGAATGAGTCAGAGAGGGGAGGAACGAAAGGAGAAGGAATGGAAAGAAGGAAAGGAGAAAAGAGACGAACCGGAGATAAGTCTCATTAGTTCGTCGATGTAGAAGTCTGAGTTGGCATCACAACGAACGTAGTTGTCGGGAGTATTCTGGCACGCCTGAAGGTTCGGGATCGATAATGGTGTGCCTCATTGTGATTTCGTCTTCACATGATACATAGGATAAATTACAATAAAATGCATAACGAAAACAACGATATTATTCAGATAGAAAGCCACACTTTTGTTACCTGGGAAGCTCCCTGAGCGAAGAATGAACTCTGTTGAGAGGTTGATCCAGGATAGTTGATATTTGAGTTCGATCCTCTTCCAAACATTGATTGTCTCATCATCAGACGGTAGTACACGCCAGATTTCGTGCCGGGATTCGCATTTTGAGGGATCTGATCAATCCATTGTTATTCTAGTCTAATTTGTCTCTCCAACCTGTTGCTTGCACAGATAGGGTGCAATCATGGCGGGATCCTGCTGTCTCGGCCAATCAGTCGCGTCGGGACCAACGTTGATTGTCGGTCCCTGATCGAGTACCGTAGCGAATCCAAGATATCCATTGACTGAGATCTGCAATGGACAGTCGGTGTTCCCTCTGATCTCTCCTTCGTTCCTCCAATCCCTTCCCTCTCTCTCCCTCTCATGACACTTCTCGAAAGGGCAAACACATGTGATTCCCTCTCTCTTCTCATCCTTCGAGTAATCGATTCGACTGTTTGTGTGTGTACCAATTCAAGGCGAGATGCTTGATTGATAACGATGGGAGAGGTGAAAGAGGGAAATGCAGACCAGAGGAGAGAGAGGGGGGACTAAAGTCACGGACTGGTTTCACACCACAAACAATCTTTTTGCAGCGAATTCTAGAATCCGATCCCTTGTGAAGGGAGAGAATGGACATACCGTAGTGTAATTGTAGAGTCCTCCATAGAAAGGGAAGTACATATGGAGATCGATAGTCTGACCAGCAGTTAGAAATCCTTGATGAACTTCTTGATCTCCATTCTCACGACCAAATGGAATCAAATTGACTGAAAGAGAAGAGAGATTACCAATGATCTTGAAGTGTGTTCCGATGATTCCATCTGTTGTGCAATGTTATTCCTACTTTCCCAACCATATTTACTAGGTCTTGCAAGTGAAGAAATACTCTCTGGATTCGACATTATCTCTGTCCTTCATTACGATCGGTTATAGAGAACGCAGTATTCGAAGAGGCATATTTTTCTCTCTCTCTCTCTCTCTCTCTCATCCTCACCTCCATAGAGTAGATTCGTTCCAGCTCCTGTGAACAGAACTCCTGCATCGGGATTGGGATTGAGATTCTGATTCACATTCCCCAATCCAGCTGCATTGTTCACTTGAGCTGATGCTAATGAGCACAGCAACGACAGGACCGCGACGCGACACGCAGCGCGTGTCTGCAGCCGGTCGACCATCGGAGTACGGTTGACTGAAAGTACGATATGACAATGCGTATCGATCGATGAGAAGGGAAGGCATGGTCAACAGAAGTAAGAAGAAGAAGATAAAATAACATGAGATGGACGAAGGAACTTTTCTTGTACTCTCTCCGTCTCATCGTCTCTTCTGTATCCACAACCTCGTTCACTCCTTACTGCCAATTGTCAAACAATGAGAAGAAAATGAAGGAGAGTGATGAAAGGGATGGACATGCGAAGAGAGAAGAGAGGAATGGACTGAGAAGGAATTGGATAGAAGAGAGAAAGAGAGATAGATACCAATTGATATGGAATAGATCGATAGCCTTCAGAATGAATAGAAGTGACTCAGTCAGCTGGTAGACGGAAAGGGGCAGGAGAGGAGCGAAAGAAGGGGTGAGTCATGCTTTTGCTCTATTTACTTAGCATCCATAAGGACAACGGAGGCCGAAAACAGAAGAGGATTGAAATTTGAGTAAAGAAGGTAACAAGTTATCCATGAGATTGGAGAGAGGGAGATGGAAGGAAAGGAAGAAGAGGTTCACTCGAAGGGAAAAGAGTAAACGGAAGTAGTAGAAAGAAGCACGGAACGATAGAGAGAAGAGGAGGGTCACGGAGGGAATCAAAAATAGAGATGATGAGTAAGATGGATGGAGGAGGGACAGTAAAGTGAGTCAGAAGACGAAGACTTATACGGATGGGCACTGATACTGATAGGTATGAGGGGGAGAAGAGATAGAGGGGAGAGGGGGAGAGGGGGAGAACCAGATCCATGAACTGTCCCCTCTCCACTCAGGTTGAAGGAGAGAGATTCTGACAGACGACTGGAGGGAATCTTCCCCTTTGAAGGATAGAATCGATTGATATCGAGGATGAAGTTAGTGATAAAGGAGGAAGAGGAGAGATGGAATAGTACAGTGAACGGAGGAGGAGGAAAGGGGGAGGAGAGAAGGAATCGTATTGGAGGCGTGATTCAACACTGCATGAGGGAGAGAGAGGAATAGCCCTAAAGGGGAAATGTTTGTTCTGATAGAAGGTGTGAGTGTCAGGAGAGAGAGAGGGAAGGAATGAGAAGGGAAGGCTCGTTAATGGCATCCCTTCTTATCTCAATCAGTCGATATGAACTACTCTGCCATCATATCCTCTTTCCTCCTAGCGGGAGGAGTCGTCATGATCCTCATTTCCCAACAGGGATCGTGAGTTATCTACCATAGATATTATCGATAGATGATACTGTAGTGAATTCGACGATGAGGCTGAGCCAATGTCGAGGGCAAGTGCGACTGTTGTCTTAGTGATCGGAATCGTTCTCGCTGTGATTGGAACTCTCGGATTCACCTTCACTGTGCTGCAAGTTGTAAGTAGAAGAGAATTGATTGAGAGAATGCGTGATTGATTACAGATCAGAAGATCCGATCAGAGAATGAGAGAGAAGGAAATGCGAAAATTGGAAGTGGAAGTGCAGAGAAAGATGGATATTGCAATGTCGAGGAAGAATACTCATTACTCAAGAAAGAACACTCATCTGTCTCAAGTTCCATCTATTATGATTTCAACTGCGTCTTCGGGATGAAAAGAAAATTGATAAATAAAGTTTTATCAGAAAATGTATATTGATCGAATATTGGTCGATTATTCCTGTCACAAATTTCTCCTGCAACGATTACTATTTCATTACGGTACAGTATTATCGACTAAATTGAGAATTTCTCTAATTTTTGTTATTTGTGAATAAGGCGTATTTTTACTTCGTGATTACTGTTTTCGCTATTCAGAATAGCTTATGTCGTCTCGGACTCCTGTTTACACGTGATAGGAGGTATCTATTTGGCCTGCTCCTCCCTTGTTCGTCGCCTCTCGTCAGTTGCCCTTCCCCAATGTCTCTCCAATCGTATCGTCCTCCTCTCTCTCTTGCTTTCTTGCCTTTTCGGCATATTGATAAGACCGCGTTGCCTTCTATTGATTGTATCACCTCTTGATATTTCCCTCACTCTGCAGAATGGCTCAATCACCATTTCGTTCTCACATGTTCTCTGCTCCTCCGATGCAACCAGTGACATCATCCGAGCTCTTCCAAAGACGACAACAAGAGTTTGTCTCTCTCCCTTTCTTTTTCTATTCTGTCGTTAATTGCAATTGACATTACCACCTTCAGAATGCTCGCTCGTCCCGATCGATTGTTCGAGTTGACTTGTGAGAGATGCGGAGATCGATTCGATGTCGATGAAGTTCACGTTCTAGTCGATAAGAGGAGATGGCACACCGAATGCTTCAGGTTAGTCACTTTTCATGAATCATAAGGTATACCTAGTTATTGTTCGGGTTTGAAGTGTTCTTTCGAATATCGCCCCTTTTCTGATCTTTCTCCTATTCCAAATTTATTAACCATTTAGGTGTGCTCAGTGTTTCTGTGACATCTCAGACGAGATCTACTTCACTGAAGGAGGTCGATTCTACTGCGAACACGATTATCGCACTCTGTATGCTCCAGTTTGTGTTAGATGTAGTGAGTAGATTACTCTCCTCCATGAATCAATCGATAATATACAGAGGAAGACGTGATAGGCAACGTGGTTCGTGCAGCTACGGGCAGTTTCCATCCTCAATGCTTCCGATGCGAAGATTGTGATATGGGATTGGAGATGGGAGTGTGGATAGTCGATGGAAGGTAGTTCATTCCTCCTTCTCTTCGCTCAATATGTTTCACTCCCTCTAGACTTCTCTGCTACGATTGCAAGGAGAACATCCCGAAAGAGCCGCGATACATGTGTGCGAAATGTGAGTGACGGTTTAGTGCTTCCTCCCTTTCTTCCTCCCTCTCTCCAGATGTACTTCCGATTTCCCGCCCTCATTTCATCTTCTCAGGTCGCCAATCGATCGATAAGCACGAGTTACTACGGTACAAGGAAGATCACTTCCATGCATATCATTTCGACTGCTCTAAATGCAAGTATGTCATCGGTTTCATGGATTCATCCACAGTATCTTCCCTTGCAGGAAGAACTTGGATAGTTCGGCGAGAATAATTAAGAACGAATTGTTCTGTCCTAGATGCTACGATATGCAGTGTGATGTGAGTTAGATGATATCAACCATAATCGATAATTCCTTATTGCAGATCTGCCCTGATTGCAAACATCCAATTGATCACGAAATCGAACGATCGGTTGAAGCATGCGGAAAGCATTGGCATATCGGAGTGAGTACTCTAGTTATCACCTTTTCGATCCTCCTTAATTACTTCAGCACTTCCGCTGTACTCACTGTGGTGATCCATTCAATGGGAAGGAGTATCACGAGAGACGAGGCAAGGCATACTGTAGAAAGGATTTCGTATCGGTCAGTCCAATTGATCAATCAATGCTCAATTCATACCGTATTCAGCTATTCGGTGACTACTGTTTCAAGTGTGGGGCTGGTCTCGCAGGAGATTCAGTGAGGATATTCGATAAGGGATGGTGTCCAGGATGCTACTCTTGTCTCGCTTGCGATAAACCACTCAAGATCAAGTGAGTACTGTACATCGATTTGTGATAGATGTATTACGGTAACTGTTCAATAAATGTACTTATTCAGGGACAAAGTGATGGAGGAAGACGGTCGTCCTCTGTGCAAGACTTGTATGGGGATGAAGAGTTATAAGAAGATGTGGGATGAGAGGGAAAAGAGAAGGAATCAAACGAATAAATGATGTGTTCACGTATAATAATGTTGTTCCGACTAGTCGAAGGTCGTCTCATTCCGCCCTCCCATTATATCTCCAACTACTAACACATCCGGATTAATCTGCTAACACAAAGGGGAAATCGACCCAGTTCACACTGATTCTCTCTATTCACCTGATGAAACATCTGGAAATAGTAGACTGGCTCTCTCTTTCCTCATTCATTCCTCCCTTTAAACCGCCCATCATTGCTTTCGTATTCTCGTCAGTCTCATAATTCGTTCTGCTGTTCACATTTTATCTGATACCAATCTCTGCCGTTCTCCTCCCTCCCCTCGCCTCTTCTTCCCTCCTTCTACCTCCAACCCTTACCTTTCCCTCCGTTTTCTTCTCAAGGTTAATGAGAGTGAGAGACAGATGAAGTAGGATCCTTCCATTCAATAAATCAGTAGAGGAAATCCATCCCTCTCTCTTCCTTCCTCTCTCATCCTTCTACGGCATCTCATCACTCTCTATCTAACACTCTCTAACTCTCTTCCCTCTCATTGATCTACCCACTCTCTACCCTCTGGGGTCTCTTCCCCTGTATGACCCCATCCTCTCTCCTCTCTTTTCGTGACTCCCATCCCATCCTCACTTTTCTCATTGCCCTCCTCTATTGAACTCTTCCCCCCTAACCCATTCACGATACTTTTCCACCCAATACTCGTGAGATTTCATTAGATTCTCCTCTCTCTCGCCCTCGAGTCTTGATTCTTGACTTGTTTACGGTAGATCAATTTCGATTTTGAGAACTGACTTGTTTGTTGTCCTGTTGTACTAGAGTGTGGGATCAAGTCCTACACTTCTTCTTGATCCAATCTGCTCGTGATATCTCAATTGTCTCAATGAGTCTCTTCCCACCCCTTCCTCCTCTCCTTCCTTCTCTTCCCTTCTGATCATTAATCACACGAAGAAGGACAACATCTAGGAATCTTCACGAGTCACTCTCCCTTCTACTCATTTCACTCCCCCTCTGCACCCCCTTTCCCCTCCCCCCCCCCTCTTCACTCCCTTCCCCATCCATAATCTCTTCTGTTTCAGTCTTGTCTTCCCATCATGAATTGATCTCTCTTCTCTTCATAATAATTCATCTCTCAAAATGGAACGTCGTCTTAGCAAAGCAAGGAATTATCTCAGTCTTCCACGGAAATCGGTGAGTCTTTTTCTATTTTCCTTTTCTTCTTCTCGTTTTCATTTTCCGTCGGCTATCAATGCGTCATTTCGCTTCCCATCTTAGCTCTTTCTTTCGTATGTTTCTTTTCTCTTTCTTCTCCCCGCATTTCGATAGTACCATTTGATCTATTGCATTCATTCTTGATCTTTGAACTCTCCCTGTCCGATAGGCTTGAATCGTTGCATAATTCGTTATCTCCTCGATCTATCTCTGGATGCCCTCTCTCTATGATATCTCCTCTCCTCCTTGACAATGAATGGACAATGATGTAGGTTGCGCAATTGGTTGACATCCCTACAAGGTTCCCTCTCTTCCATTCATCCACTCCATCATGGATACTGATCGATCCCTTCCCTCTATCGACCTGTCTACCGGATAGACCATTATGACTAGGTGTGAAGTAGTATTTACTGTGTGTCTAATGTCGATCGAGTCTCGATTATGGTCTCTCTTCCCACTCCCTCTCCCCCTCTTCTTCCCTCTACTCCTTCATTCCTTAGCTTTCTTGGCCTTGGATCAAGACACCCTTTCCTTTCTCTTGCCCGACTCTTTCCCTTCCCTTTCACATTCAGTCATTGCTGCTGACCATTTCATGAGTACAAATAAGGGAGTGACTCCTTCTCTCTCTCTCTCTCCCCTCATTTTCCATCCCTCCCTAACCACTCAACTGGTTGGAATACTTTTCCCCTTCTTCTTCTCTCACCCATCTCTACTCCTTCTTACCCTCCAGAGTACTAATCACATCTTGACTGGTCCTCTTCTTCCCTCACTATTCCATTCTTTTCTTTCCCCGTCCCTCCAATCATCTCCAATTTGCCATTCGAGAGAAAGAAGATCAAATAGGACTCGAGAGTCTCTCTCTCTCTACCTTTCCACTCCACACAATAACATTTAGTCTATGACTGATCATCTCCTTCTCTTTTTCATCTCTTTCTTTATTCATTCACTCATTATATGCCATCGGCACTTTTCTATTATCATAATGTTGCCATGCCCATCATCTCCCTCTATCGTCCATCACTGACCACACTCTCTCCTCTCTCTCCGTCTCTCTCTCGTCTTATCATCTCTTCTCATCACTTAGTTTAGAACGGGGCGAATGCCGGTGTTCTCTGATCTCTTTCCTCTATCTTTACCACCTCCCCCTCCCTCTCCTTTCCCCATATCGTTTACCCGATTATAGCACAGATTGAGACGCGTGCCACAGTGATAGTGAGTAGATGGGGGAACCCCCTTCCCCCTCTGGAGAGAATCCACTCTTCTTATCCTCTCTCCTCCTTCAGATTCCATGATCTCATTCCTCTCAATCGATATATCATCTAATCTCCGTCTTCTATTTGTCCCCTATCGGTTGCCCTTCTTCTCATTCCCATCAAGGGGTTCCATCCATCTGATTCACTATCCCTCCCTTTCTCTCTCACTTCTTCCTTCTATTCTACCCATTCTTCTCTCTCTCCTTCCCACTGTTTGGCCCCCCTTCTCATTCTCACTCGCATCGTTTTGCATGCTTCTCCTCTGTACTCTCCAACCTCTCCCCTCTCCTCCC
>LS515529.1:1443809-1460190 GCA_900490845.1 Pristionchus japonicus
TCGTTCTTTCCATCTTTTTTATCAGTCTGATCAGTAGCCTTCCCCCTTCCCCTCCCTCCTCTCCTCTCTCCTCCTCTCTTCTCTCCTCTCCCTTGCATCTTCCCGTTTGTATTTGTATTCTCTCGTCTCTTCGTCACTGTTCACTCCTTGCTTATCTCACTCTTATCTTCTTCCCTCCATTCTTCCATCTTCCCCTCCCCCCTCCCTGTCCCTCCCCTCGTCCCTTCCCTCTCCATCGGATCTCTAATCAATGCCTTCTCAATTCCAGTCTCGTTCATCTCCGTCGACATCTCAATCGGAAGTGGATCAGTCAGAACTGTGCGAGAGACTGAATCGACTCGTCTCCAAATCGAGTCTCGCCCCCTCTATTCACTCACTCAGGTATACACTAATTCGAAGGATTCCGAGAGTGGAAAGAGACGTTAGTTGCTACGGAAGGAAATGGAGAGAGAAGGGAGAGATGTTTTCTTGATCGAATGTGCAAAGAGATGGATGCTCCCAGTAGAGGAGAGAGGAATAGAAGTACTGTCATAGATTCTGTGGTGATCTTCTCACTTCCTCTCGGTATTCCCTTTGATTCATTCTTCCCTCCAATCACTCTTCACCCCATCACTTGTCTCTCTTTGTATCCGCTTTACCTCCATTCATATCTGATCCCTATCATCCTTATCTCTCTCCTCTGCCCCTCCCTTTCTACTCTTCTCTCTCTCTCTCTTCTTACTCTATCGAGTACAGTCCTAATCCCTCCTTTGATTCCGTCAACTTCTCCCCATTCTCTCTTCTCTCCACTACTCTAATCCTTCCCCCGTAGTTGCTTCCCCTTCTTGTTCTCATCTTTTCCATTCATTCACTCCTTCATTGCAGTTCCCTCCACACTTGCTCCCACTCCACAATGCCCATTGCTGAGGTGAGAAGAGTTCACTCATTCAGTAGTTGCAGAAGGGTGATTGGGTAATGGAATGGAGAATAATAAAGTAGCTTCTAATCCTTGCAACCAGTCTTCTCTCTCTCTCATTCTCCGTTCGCAGATTAGAGTAGGTGGAAGCAATGGAAGAGAAGGGAGTGACACAATCCTCCCCCTTCCTGGGAATGAGAAGGGAGGGAGATTATCCTCCCTCGCCTGTCTCAATCGCAGTCTTGGAATGGAGTGAATTGGAATCAATTGAAGGTATCTGATGAGAGGGAAGAAGAGGAAGAAGTGAATGGACGAGATGAGAATAGAGAAGAGAATGGAAGGAGACAGGAAGAGAAGAAACAGTGGAGAGGTACATTCCACCCTTGGATAGTAATCATCTCTCTTTCTCTCCTCAGGTCGCAGCGTCGAGAAACGAGCGGCTGATCTCGTTCGATATAAGAGATTGATCCAATTGAAGAATGATCTGCATAAGAAATTGGCTGAGAGAGAAATTGAATTGAGGAAGATTTGTATTGCTGAAGGGGTACGTCTTTACTCATTAGAACCATCCAGAGTACACTAAACAGAGAGAGATGATTGATCCCATTCAGGAATTAACTGGAGTTCTTCCTCCGGAGATCAAATTGACTCTTCGACCAGGGGAAGAACTACCCAAATTGAAGAGACGAATTGGAACTGCTTTCAATTTCCATGCTGATCTACTCAAGACAAGCAAAGTGAGTGAATTGATTGAGATACAAATTCATTTATGCGTGCAGAACCATTCGAGTCAGTTACAGTAGAGAATACCCTTGAAGGGAAGGGAGGGAGGGAGGGATTAGAATATGATGGTGTTCAGGATAACTTTGGTAGTGGATACATTGTAGTGTTTGGTTAGATCGGGTTCGAATCGACCCCAGAGAACTTTGTCGAGAGAAGATGTGAAGAGGAGAATTATGATGACTTTGATGATTCCTCCCTCCATATCGAGATCTCCTGAGAAGGGAAGAGTTACGGTAGTTTGAAGGGGGTGATCACGGACTAACCTTTCCTCATTCCATCGACTAGACACTGTAGATTGAAAGTGGCGATGAATAGAGAATGAGCGAGTGCGAGAAGATAGAGAAGACCAAATTTGCCATTGAAAAGAGCGAGAGAAGCTGCCAATGTACCAGCCACTCCCACTGTTGAGAGAAGGAA
The DNA here is from genome assembly GCA_900490845.1 of Pristionchus japonicus. Taxonomy (NCBI): domain Eukaryota; kingdom Metazoa; phylum Nematoda; class Chromadorea; order Rhabditida; family Neodiplogasteridae; genus Pristionchus; species Pristionchus japonicus. The sequence continues at coordinate 1,445,905 of LS515529.1, forward strand.
TAGTTTACGATCGTGTCCCACTGATGGACCCGCCAACTGGAAGGGAGAGGGTACGGTAGTCGAGTAGGAAGGGGAGGAGTAGTACCTGGATCATGACTCCAACTAGAGCAGGAATGAAGAAAGGATGGGGTAGATTTGTATTGGGAATCCATTGAATGAGAAGATGAGAAGAGAAAAGACCCATTATGAATGAGTAGAACATGATGAGAAGACGTCGATCGGCCATTGGAAGAGATTTCTGAAGGGGGAGGGAGAGAGAGAGATCAAAGATCAGAAGGGAGACCAACCTGGTTGTACTTGGTATGGATGAGTAGTAGATGGAAAGGGAGCAGTAGATAGGTCAATACGATCAGAATGTAGGGGTAGAATACGGTAGAAAGAAGAGAATGGAGTACGGTAGTCCTTCCCAGTCTCTCCCCAAGACGGAGACACACAATGGTCACTGTACGCCAGTAGTAGCTACTGTAATGGAGGGAGGGAGGGATACTGTAGTGCAGGAGAGAGACTCACTTGAGAGAGTAGAAGTAGTCAAAGGGTTGAGGAAGAGGAGAGTCATCAGTTAACTGAGAGGGACGATTGAATGGGAGTACTGTAGGAGTACTGTACTCACGATTCTGTATTGATTCTTTGCGTTATCGACGAAAGTAGGAACGTGTGGTTCGACTTGGGGAGGACTGAAAGAATAGAGATGAGAGAAGGATGGGAAGGTGACCTCACAGATCGGGGAGGGTAAACTTAGGCTGCTCAGTCTTCTTAGAATCTTCATTCTTATCCTTTTCCATCGAGAGACGACCGATGTCTGAGAGAGATTGAATGGATAATGAGTGGAGAAGAAGAGGGAATGGAGAGTGGAGGAGAGACAGTGAATTGATTGAATTGCAGGTTGATGGAATGATGGATTTGGAGACTGAAGTGGAGATCAATAGGAAGATTGTGGCTGCAGCTGACCGATTGGCCAAGGACAAGAACACGAATAAGAGTGTTAGGTGAGTACCGTATCTCACTGACTATCACTAACTGACTCTCTTTCCCTTCAGGAAGAAGCGTCAGAAGGATCTAGCTGCTGCTCAATCGAAGTTGAAGGGATTGGAGACGAATCTACAGAAGATTCGACTATCTGCCAGCAAGCCAGATGTGTCCCTGAGGGAAGATGAGAAGAATGGTCAGAGATTACTGTATCCATATCGATTACCGTATCCACACTTCAGCCCTCCACCAATGGTCGTCCTCCTCTCTCCGATCGAATGGACTCACCTCCAAATCGTGTCCTACCACTCCTCGTGGATCGATGCCTGATCTGGCAGGTACCGTATCCGAGGGAGAAGAGGAGGAAGTGGATGTCGTGTCGAGACCCGCGTCGTGTTCACTATCGAGGGAAGGGCACTCGAGTATGAAGATGCCTTCCACCATCTCTGTCTCCAGTTCATCCGCTGCTCCTTCTGGTGAGTCGAAGAGAGTTCCGATTGCGGATTATTGTTGTTTCAAGTTCAATCGATTCAATACTTATTCTTTTGTCAGACTTTATCAGAAATAGAATGATAATTATGGAGATGAACAATCAATTGTAGGTACTTCCTCCTCCTCTCTCACATCGAATTCATCGATGGGAACGGGAAGATCAGTGAGAAGAAGAATAGAAGAAGAAGAGACGGATGATCCACACAGAGCACTTCCTCCTTCGTGAGTAACTCAGTCCTCGATTTATCCATTACCGTATTCCTCCCTTCAGATACGATGGCTACCGTAGTTCGGCGTCCTACAAATCCTCCTACCGTACCGTCCATTATCCGACCCTTCAAGAGCAAGAATCGAGAAGGAGAACGGATGATGATGATGAGAGGAGAGGATTCGTCAATGTGAAGACGGGATGGGAACCATATCAGGTACGGTAGTCCCTCTGGGAATCGATCGATAACTGATTCTCTCTACAGCACACGAGTCCCCTCCGAGTACTGCCCTCTCGTCCTTCTCCATATCGGGATGATCAATTCTTCCCCACGGGAAGTCTGGATAGAAGGATGAACAAGAGGTACTGTAGATGGATGGAGTATCGATTGAATTCCTCTCTCTTCAGACTATCTCCCACTCGTAATCCGATGGTTCCGATTCGTGATTCGTCTCCTCTTCCACTCAGTCGAGATTCATCTCCATCTACTCAGAGAATAACAACATTCCCCGTCTCTTCCAATGCTCCTCTCGTATTCAGAAAACCGTGAGTCTCTTCCATCCCCTCTCTCTCTACTCTCTCCCCTTCCAGTATCTCCTCTCAACAGTCCGTCCCAATCCTTCCATCCCTCACTCCATCGTATCATCTACAAGGTCCATCTCCATCTTCTCTCCTTTCTCGTCTTCCTCCTTCTTCCTTCTCCTCCTCTCGTCTTCCCTCTCAACCCGATCCCCACATGGAAGCTCTCATTGACTTCTATCGTGATCGTGGATCATCTAAACCAGCCAAGACAGCAACGATAGTCTGATTCCCTCCCATCTTTCACTACTTTGACCTACTCTTCCTAACCAGTCAGGTGTATTGTCCTTCTCCCCTCGGTTCCCCTGCACAATTCGCTCAGATTCCTCAATAGACTCCACTCAATCGATATCTCCATTGATATTCGGGTATTCTATTTATTCTAATATCTGTTAACCTCCCTTCACTCCTTGACTCTCCCTGTACACATCAAGCTAATATTCAATACATTGTCCAATTGTAATAATTCCTTTCCTCGCATCTCGAATACTCATCCCTTCGATCTAAGCCACAATAAGTGTCCAAAGAGTAACGTCCGCTCGAGTTTTATATAGTATGTATCGATATGTATGTTGCATAATAAGCCCCTCTGTACTGTCATTCTGTGAACGAAGCAGAGAGAGTCTCTCAATAAATTGATTCTGTCTCTTTATCCTTCCTTCCACTGCATTTCAAAGAACCAGTATGTACTGATGATAGTCATGGAGAGATGAGGTAGATGATATTAGTCTTGAGTCTTCTGCATTTGATAGACGAGGTCGTTATCATCGATTAGATCGAGTAGACGGAAGTATTCGAATCTCTCTGGCATTCGAGCGATGCAAGTCTTGAAGAGATCACAGATCAGATTGAGAGAAGGAAAAGGAATACCTGATATGTCATCATAAAGAAGAAAAGATCTCCCAATCTCCCAGCATATTCAGTCAGTCTCTTCTCTTCCTTGTATAGAATATGCAATTCATGGAGGAGGATCTTCCTATTCCTTCCAGCCATCGCAATGAGAGATTCACTTGCTGGAGTACTGTCTGAAAGGGATGAGATAGGGAGGATCATGATCACTTCCTCACCAATATTCCAGAATGCCAATCCGAGAAGAGCCAGGAATTCATCCTCTGTTGGATTGATTCTTCTGATTGTTTCATGGAAGATCTTCGAATTATCCTTCAGAAACCCGTAGATTGTCCTGAAACATTCCTTTATTCGAGCGAATCAACGTCTTTCCTTCACTCTTTCGCCTGTTCTGCATTCGCTGGATTGGGAGAATCACTGAAGAAAATGTGAATGTCATCGAAGTCGAAGTAGGCCGTGTATCCTGCCATGCAACTAAATGGAACAGTTACTCCTAGATTCTAAGTGCAGATCAGCCAACATATTATCTTTCCCAGGGAAGATGAGATGTCCTCGATAGAATGATTCGATGCATGAGAAACTTTGTGTGAAGTTCTTTACCAGCAACCACTGAATAGGTTTCGATGTTGATTTGGAAAATAGTTGATCCTGAATACCTTATCATTCGAATCCAACGTTGAGAACTCTTCGAATGCAGAAGAAGCGAAGTCGAATAGAGCTGTGACGAGAATTCGAGTTGCTTGATTGAGAGAGGAGAGAGTAGCGGGAACGTAGGTCTGAATGGAGGAAAGGATGAGGGAAGAAGATGCAGAATGAATGGACTGACGATATCTCCACTCGCTGCTTGGAGGGGATAAAGAGGAGTCCTTCGATTGGCCAATTCACTCGTACGACGAACGAGGCACAGAAGACTGAATGAGATACTTGATCAGAAGATGAATGGGTTTTATAATCACTCACGAATAGCTCTGCTTGATTCTATTCATTATCTTCCTCTCAAGTGATTGGCCCGCTGCCAGAGTATCGATCGGGGGGAGTCTGAGAGAGAATCAATGAGGGAATATCGACTGATTGCTTCACCTCGGAATGGTTACGATAGGAGTAGGAGACTGAGGCAGAAACTGTTGTAGGAGTGTTTGCTGTATTGGAGTAGGAACGGGAGTAGATGGAAGATGAATAATTGGAGTGGGAGTTGGTGGTTTCTCCTCGTCTTTGACGGGTTCATTCGGCATGCTTTTCAGCAGGTTGAGAGCCTCTTCGATTGGAGAAGGAGCGGTCTGTTCTGATGTTATCTTCTGGACGAGTCTCTGAATGGATGAATGAAAGAGATCAAAGATCAATCTCCACTCACAGTCACATAACTGGAAGTGGTTGGATTATCTGCTTTGCTTCCCTCGAGAACTTGACTAAATCGTTCGAATCGGCACTTTTTGCATGTGAATCCCTCATCTGAAATGGAGTCTATCATGGTATTCCGTAATTCTTCCTCATCTGACTGACCTCTATCAAGTGTGCATCTTCCACTTCCCGTTCTGCACACAAGGGGCGCATTCTTCTCCTTCGTTCGTCTCAATATCCATTGATTTACTCTGATCTTCCCTTTGACCTACCTATAGAAGGTGGAACAAGCTCTGCAAGCGTCGATTCCCATATGGGAACATTTCGTGGGTCCGCCACATATCATACACGATCGGTACTGTACCTCAAAAGGCTATGCTCTACGAATAAAAAAGTGAGGAAACCGTAAAATGGTTGAACCAATACTACGAATTACATCAAGTTTCATAAACTAACTTTGGGGGTAAATTGAGTCCGAGAAGGTTCCATTTGTGTGAGTGAAGAGTGTGTGTGAGGGGAGTGCTCCATCGATCGAAAGGGAATTGTGTACCCCTTCCCCCCTCCCTCCCCCCCTCTCCCTCTCCCTTCTCTCCCTCTGGTCTGTCTTGTTCCATTCTCTGCACACACTAGACAGACACAACGCATCTCGTACACACATTCACACGAGAGAGAACGAGACCAGAAAGGGACTCTCTCCTCTCTCTATTCCCTCTCTCTCTCTCTCTCCTTATCTCTCCCTGCATAGTCACACTGGAGTTTGGTATCACCACAATCTACACACTCTTTCATCACATAACGACGGAGATGAAATGTGATCAGTGCATTCGTTGATCTTCATCCATATATTTTTCAAATGTGTGCAGTATATTATGAACGTTCTAACTGTTACTCACAAGTACATTATTTTATCATTCGTCACGAGAAAAGCTTTCGAATGAAAGTATCGGGATGGAATAGATCCATGAGTGAATAGACAGTGAATTCTTCCTCCATAAGACAACTCGCTTCTACGACTGCGTATCCAAGTGACATCAGATTACCGATTCTCACTGAATATTCATCCACATTCAGTTCCTCCCTATAGTATCGATGAAGATCAGAGAAGACTTCTCGGAGAATTTCATCCCCGATCGAACAGAGAGAAGGAGTTATCGACTGAGCATTGCCTGAACGATGCTCTGCATAACTCGAAACGAATATCCGCTGAAGAAACCCACCGAACTGCCATATCATAATACTCATAAGTGCAATGCATTCAATCTCAGTCAAATTAGCTTTCTCAATCAGTGGCCAAGTGTATTCAATCTGCTTCGTTGTGTAGAATCTCATAGCTCTGAAACAAGCTTCTCTCATTGAGTTCTTCGAAGACCAGCCTTACTTAATAATATCCTGCTTCCTCTCAACTTCTTCTCCCGATAGGAAGTAGTGAGTGTATCGAGATGGAGAGTCGAAGTGAGAGAAAGCATGAAACTGATCGTTCATTTTCCAGAAGATCAGTAAGATCACTCACTATTTCTTATTGTTGAATACTTTCTTCGTCATTAAACTTCCTTCCAATAGAAATATGATCGGAGTGCACTTTCCAATGATCCAGCACTGCAGAACTTCAATATTTGAGTGAAGACGTTGTGATTATTCAAACCTGTTCAACCGAAGATAACGATGAAAATTTGCTGAAGGAACGTGAAAGAAAGGCATAATAGCCCTCAATGTTTATTCGCATGCATTCGGAGCAGAATGTTGACTTGGACATGAATACTTCCTGAAACAATATTCAATTGTACGAAACCAGCAGTTAATTTCGTACATGAGGAGGATCTTGCACTCGAATGTGTTCAGTTGCATTCTTAGCTCGTAGTGATAACTCTTCCCTTTTCCTTCTCTCACAAGAATATCTGACGACTACGAATAATTATCTCTTTCATGATCATAAACTGCTTACTTGTATTCTTTCAGCACTTTGTCCAGCATTGGTTCAGTTGCATCAATATTCTCCTCAGGAGTTCCATCAGAAGTTCCCTCCATCGGATCGATTTCTTCCTTCTTTCCTTCCCACTTCATTCCCAATTCAGAACATCGATCAAAGCGACATTTTCTACATAGAAATGGCTCTTCTGCAACAATAAACACTCTTCGAACCCTTCCATCCAATGGTAAACTGACTTTTCCTAATCGTGCATTTTCCATTCCCTTGTCTGCAGGTGAAATTCCTCCCTGAAGCAATCGTCCGTTTGAAGAAAGCGGCACAAGCTCTGCAATTATGAGAGTAATGAGTGGGGAAAGGGAATGAAGGGGGGAATGGGTAGTGAAGTGGGGGGGGGAGGGGGAGGGGGGGCAGACCTGCATGAATCCACTCCCAAATGGGCATTTCGAGTGGGTGAAGTACAGATGAGACACGATCGAGAATCCATTGATTGAGTAGATCAGAGAAGGAAGAAGGGAAGGAAATCGATTGAGTAGGTAAGGGGATGGAAAGTGTGGGAAGAGGGGGTTGATCAGTGTGAGAGAGAAGAGAAGTGATGAAGAGACGAAATGAACTGTCGAGAGAGGGAAGGGATGGAGACACAGAAGTGACACGAATGAACATTGGAATGGAGGATGGAAGGGAAGAAACAGCTGGGAGGAGGAGAGATGAGTAATAGAAGGGAATGCGAAGGTGATTAATCAGAGACGTATGGAGAGCATCCAAGAAAATGTCAGATCAATGTTGATCATTAGACACCATTTTTAGAATACATTTTTTCTACAGACCACTGATAAATGATCTATCAGAACGCAGGTTCGTATTTCTTCAGTAATGATGAATTCGGTTGAATATCTCGCAAGCTTATCATTCCTGCTGATAATTCCCTTCTTTCTCTCTCTTCTCATTCTCTCAAGGGGTCACTCACTCCTCTCACTCTATGTTGATCACCATCACATCAAACGGTGTAGATTCCCATCCCAATCAGGTGACCATTCACAATACTCCTCCAACCCCCCCCCCTCTCTCCCCCTCCTCCCCCTCCTCCCATCTCATTTCAATTGGTAGTCGTGTCAGTTGAGTCTCCTCTCCCTTCATGGACCTCTTCCTTTTCTGTCTTCTCCCTCTCTTTTCTCTCTTCCTTCTCAGCAGTAATCTATCTCTCTCTATCTTGCAAACCACTCTGCCCTGTCCATTTCCATCCTACTTCACCCTTCTTCACTACTTCCACTCCTCCTTCATTCCGACTTCTCTCCATTCTCAGATTCCCTTTGCCCTTCTCTTCCATTCTTCTTCTCTTCCACTAATGAAGTGCCCATCCCTCTCTCTTGTCTTTCCTTCTCCATCCTCATAGTTCGGTTATTCATTCCTACCTTTCTCTTCTTCCTTCCCCTCTTCCATCCCCTTCTTCCTGAGGGGGAGGGGGAGATGGAATGGTAAGATGACTCACTCTTCTTCTATCTCTCACTATCTCCATACCTTCTTCTTCCCTCCATCTAAAGAACTATCTTCTTCTTCCTTTCTTCTTCCTTCTTCTTACGACTCTCTGGTTCCATTCTAAATCCTCTCAATCTGTTCTCCATTCTCATTCATTCTTCTCCAGTATTTCCCCTCTCTCTCTTGTATTTCGTATCTCATCTTGACAATCTCATCTCGTTTCTAACCTTGACTAGTATCTCTTTCCCTCTTTGACCCTTCCCTCTCTCCATTCCAGGTTCGACCCCAGGGGGGCAACTCCATTCCCTCCTTCCCTTATCCATTCCCTGTCCCTCCAATGGAATCCCCGGAGGATCCTCCCTCTCTCGTCAATCCTCGAATATTCCAACTCGAAGTCAAACCAAAGGTGGGTCGATCCTTATCTGTCTTCTCTTCTCTTTCACTCTTCTCAACTCACTCAAACTCGATGACAGAATCAATTTGGCCCTTCTTCAATCCATGCAAACACATACTTTCTTCCTTCTTCCTCCTTTCTCTCCTTTTGTTGTCTCTCAATAGAGAAAAGGACGAGAATGCCAAACTGGGCACAGAATTGAGAACTTTTCCCCCATAGCGAACGGAGGAATGGAGAACAGTTCAGAGAGAAAGAGAAGGGGAAACGAGTTGGAACTGTTGCTAAACTCATCCAATTTGGGCGGGAAACGAGTGAAATAACTGAAGAGATTTGTGACCATCTGTCGGAGTGATCCCTCTTGTGAAATCAACAAGAAACGATGATTTCATCAAAATCAGAAATTGATTATCCGATAGAGAGTCTATGAATCGTGCATTGCAGCCAGTTCTCTCTCACGAGATCGGAGCTGGCTCGAAGTGCAACAAATGCAATTGCCCCGGTCTGGATCTTCACTATTGGAGGTGAATATAGAGAGGGAACAACCTTTACGAGCCTTTCTCTCGATCCTGCGAGTACAAGGATTGTAGGGTTGAAGGGATGAAGGATGAAGCCATTGAATAGAGAAGAGAGATTGAATTGCAGGAAGAGATGCAAGAATTGTTCGTGTAATCTACAGGATCACGACGTTGTTCTGGAGGCAGATCATGCACAAATTGTGATAGGTGAGAAGGGATGGAGGGGGAAGGGGATGATGATTGAAGTACCTTTTTCTACCAAAATGAAGGTCTATTTCGCTGTACTGTGCTGTTAACAGTGAACTCAGGACTTTCTCTGCAGTTTCTTTTAAATGAATGGTGTCTTCATTCCATGGGCAATCTTCTTTTCAGGACGGTTGTTCGGCGCAAGAGAGATCTTCGAGGGAAGGCTGACTACAGCCACTCCCTCTTCCATAGCTACTTCTCACTCTCTTCACGAACCTTCTTACGCTGTTCCATTCACTGATCCAAATGCTGCCGTGAGTTGGCCCTTACTCTGTCAATGCCATCAAAAGGACGTAGAAGAGTCTATCCTTTCGGAAGTAGAAGGAATCCACTTTCGTGTGCTAATCCAATTTCCATTCTAGAGAAAGGCGCCCACTGCAGCCTACAATGTATCTGTCCAGAGTTACGCCCCCGAATCACAGAATAATAAGGTGAGAGAAGAGATCTCTCTACAGCTTTTCCCGCTCTCATTATTTCTTAGAGGCATTCAAGGGAACTGAGGCATTATGATTATAGAAAGAGAAGAGTGAAAGATCGAGAGCATCGAGAATTCATTTTTCACTGTAAACATCTTGAAATTATCCATTCCAGGCAACAACAGAATACGCATGGGTTCCAATGGAGAATGCTCAGATGGTAGAGAAGTATATGGATGCTCTTCCAATCGAAGAGAGACCAGTCACTGGATCTCAAGGAGAGAAGAATCGAAAACAGAGATTGGCACAACAGGTGAACTTATCCACTTGCTTGTTCACGTAACGACAAGGCGTCATGGAAACGTAGACTCGGAATCAAAATGCCGTCATATTCTTTCTCTCATTCAATATTATTCTTCAGCTCCCTCTATTCGACTTCGACATCAACAATCAGAAAATCAATGATGAAGTAGAGAAGGAAAGTCTCGCCAAGTTCATTGACAACGTACGGTCGAATGTGAGTTATCGATTTTGCAATTGCATGTTTTGACTCTTCCTCGACGTCTCTTTCCTCTTTAGGTTGTTGGAGTGGGAGAAGTAGTGGAAGTGGATAGAGATGGATTCCTCGATAGAGCTACAAGGAATATGACTCTGAATGGAGGAGAGAATGGAGAGACGAATGACGATGGACAGAAGACGATCCTTCCTACTGTGAGTCATCTTCTTGATTGACAACCAATCGATGCGTCGTCTTCCCTTCAGGACTGCCGTACTTGCCATGGTCGATTGGATCAGGGAGACGTGGGAGTCACTACTTCCCATGGACACAAAGATGTGAGTGGAGAGAGAGTGTTATTCAACTGGTCCATTCTCATTGCGAACGATAGGTAAATATAGAAAACGTGAGCACGAAATGGAATCGTATCGAAGGCGATAGGAGTAGTCAAAACAAAACTCATCCCATTCATTCATTTCCTTCCTTCAGGATGCTTGGCACCCCAAATGTTTCCGTTGTTGCGTATGCAATGAACTGTTGGCCGATCTCATCTACTTCTATCACAAGGGAGATTATTACTGTGGAAGACACTTCGCAGAGAAGCAATATCCGAGATGCTCCGGTTGTGATGAGGTACCATTGAATCCACTCTTCCATTGAATCATCCCTCTACTTCCAGTTAATCTTCGCCAAGGAATACACTCTCGCTGAAGGAAAATCATGGCATTTCGAGCATTTCGCATGTGATAAGTAAGAAGGTTCCTTGAACGTCTCGAATTAATGGTAAACCTTCGAGATGCGATCTTCGATTGGGTGGTCATCGATACATCACAAAGGATGAGCAACCCCATTGTCTCGAGTGTTATCTCAAGCACTACGCCAAGGTAGGTCCCTCCCCTCCCTCCATCAATCGATAATCTCATCTTCTCTCTCTTGTAGACATGTAGTACGTGTCACAGCAAGATCTCAGCAGACGAGAAGAGACTCAACTACGGGGAAATGCATTGGCACGCAGAGGAAAGATGCTTCAGGCGAGTTATTTCCACTTGAAGAGAGGAGAATCATCCAATGTTCTCGGAATGAGTTCTACTCTCAATCCTTCACGTCAAACACCTCTTTTGAGGCTTTCAAATATAATCTTCTTGCAACTTCAATTTAATCTTTTTTTCAGATGTGAAAACTGCGAGAAGAATCTAATTGGGGAGAAGTTTCTTCTCAAGGAGAAAACACTTTTCTGTTCAGCAAAGTGCAAGAATGAACACACTCAGAAGAATTGAATGAACACTGCCAAAGTTCATTCCATTGATGGGAAATATCGAAGTGAATTCGAGAACTGAGAGTATTGTCTATTTATCTTCTCCTAGATAGTATCATACAAACTTTCGGTTCATGACGAATCATCTTCGATATTTCTCAATCACCCTCAGGATATTTCTCTCATTTCTTAGTCGGTTCGCATTTTTTTCCTTCCTGGTGAACTATTTTCTGCCTCATATCACTTTGTATTATCGTATTCTATGGCCACATTCTGCTATTACAACCATTGCATTTTGCATGTTTACTTCAGCCAAAGGTTAATGATGTGTACAATAAATTAACTTTGTGAGATGAGGTATGGAAGTATCACAGGGAAATGAAATGAGATCGAGAACCGGGTAAAGATCAGATGAAACTCGAGAGAGGAAGGAGAAGTGTACAGTAACAATCAAATAAATACTAATGAATCTAGGTTGGGAGAAGAGGAACTTCAGCTTCTTTCTTCCAATGGATCGATTTGACCCAATTGGTGTACAGATCATCCTTCATTCTCCATACATTCCTTCTCACTGATGCATGGAAAGCAATGAAATTGAGAGAGATTACAAACCCAGCCAGAGGGTAGAACAGATAATGAATCTCCTGGAATGGAAAGGGCAATTCATTAGTGAATGAATTCGTCTCTCACTGAATAGAGAATCTCTCCATCTTTCATCAGACTGCTTCCTATTAGCATCGACAGACACAAGACTGACATTGCTATGCTTTGCACCTGAATGGAATGAATGTATACGTGGAAGGAGAAGGAATGGAAATACCAGAAACCGTCGACAGGTGGTTATATTCTCTTGTATTTGATATCGAGAAGTGAGAGATCGGTACTCTTTCAGATACTCTTTTAGAGTCTCTTCGTTCTTCTGAAGAAAGGTGAGATTATGAGAGGATGAAGAGAGAGTTCAAAGCATCTAAGTAGTCATCCTACTCAGAATGGTTGAATAGACTCGTCTCGTGATAATGTCATTGATGATCTCTCTTACCGTAACACACGAGTAGTAGATGGGAATGAAAGAGAGGAAGAATATTCCGAATATGACAATGGGAAGATTAGCATCGTTGACTATGGCAGAGAATGAACGAGGAGAAGGACAAGGAATTGGATTGATGGAGAGAGAATGGGATGAGAAACCGAAGCAGGAGAGCCATACCAACCACTGGAATAGGGAGATAATCATACTCCAGTGTTTTGTGTGTATCACATTACTTCTCTGTTCCTTACCGCTCATTTACGTACCTCCTAAGAATAATGAAATAGATAAAAACTAACGAAAATGCCGATGCATTGTAGTAGTCTCTTCCTTCTAATCCATAACTCGTAGATATCATATTTGAGAGAGGCGAACGCTCTTTCCACACTGACTGCGATAGCTACGATGATATAGAGAGAGATGAAGAGGGCTGGAGTCGACTCAGAGGGACAATTAAGCGGATTCGACTCCTGAATGGAGAAAGGAATTCGACCGGTACAAATCTTCCCATTGAGACTTACTTCAATAGAAGAAGAAGAATTGAGAAGATAGGCCGAACCACGAATGAATACGAAAAGATTTGCAAAGAAGATGAAGAGATGGCATTGGAAACAGAGAAATCTGAAGAGAGGAAATGAGAAGGAAATAGAAAGAGAGAAAGAGAAAGAGAAGAAGAAGTGAAGAGGAACCTCAAGTGTTCATGGAAGACTGAATATCTTGTGAGGATGAAGAGGAAAAGAAGATTGGGAATAGAAGAGAGAAGAGAGAGAATCGTCTCTCCTAGTACAAGATCTCTTAGTGATAGGGAGGATTCCATGGTGAATGAGTGAGTTGAGGAGGGAGAAGGAGGGAAGGAGGGAGGGAGAGGGGGAAGGGAGGAATAAGGAGAGGAAGGAGGAGGGAGAACGTGAGACTCACGGCACTCTATCGATTCCCTCTTCTTCTCTCTCTTCTCATCGAAGACAACGTCCATCGAGAGGAGAAGAGAAGAGTCCATTAGAATCCATGAGATGGAGATGGGAGAGCACATTATTTATCATTCACTATACACGACAAGTTAAAGGGAAGGAATTGACACGATGGAAGTCATGAGAATTGCAGCCTAGATGGAGAGAAGTGTACACGATTCTAATTGACGAATGAATTTCCCTTTCCCTTGTAGAATCCTCCACTACCAATGGATGATAGTGGAAGAGAAGAGGAAGGTTCTGAAGATGATGAAGGAGAAGGAAGTGAAGGGAACGAAGGGAAAGACGGAGGAGAAGGAGAAGAGATTCGAGGAAGAGGAGAAGAGATTCGTGAAGGAGTAAAAGGATGAGATCGAGATGAAGGAGAAGAAGGGCCATCGAATAGATCCATTATCGTATCGAGGAATGACCATTCAGGCTGACGAGAACCAATCTCCGCTGCAATAGAAAAGGACCATTAGAGGATGATGGGAGTGCATTCCGATCTCTCCATTACTGCCATAGCCACTGTCTGGAATGGGAATGCCGAACATGTCTACTCAGGGGATAATCCACTCAGAATGTTCACTCTGGAAGGGGAGAGAAGGGAGAGAGAGAGACTAACCTACCGAATGGAGAACCAGATCGAGAAGTGAATCGATCTGCACCATCATTGAATCCACCTCCTCCATATGGAGATCCACCGAATCGTCCTCTTCCTCCGAATCCACTGATATCATTCCCATAGTAAGGGTTCCCTCCGAATCCTCCACCATACATTCCTCCTCCATATCCACCTCCAAATCGAGATGGCCGACCCCAGAATCCTGATGGAGATGAACATTCAATCGTTTATCGGGTTAGAAGAGATTAACAACGCAGAGAACGAAGATTAGAATGAATAGAGTGAAGTTATCTGCAGTACCTTGTGGTTGGGGAATGAATGCAGGTGCATTTCCTCCTCCGAGATAGGGGGCATCCCCAGTGATCGACTTCAATTCTGCCATTCCTCCCCCTGCTGAGTGGACGGTTCCGATGAGAGAGACGACTGAAGAGAGAGAGAATCAGATACGGATGAATGAAGAAGAGGAACTTACTCAGAATAGCCACTGATCCTGGATGCATGATTGAGTTCGATAGAGTACTGTGTATGATCTG
>LS515529.1:1469326-1501763 GCA_900490845.1 Pristionchus japonicus
GTCTGACGCAAGCCGATAGGCGCGCCTTCTCGAATGTTACTGACCCCGTCCATTCTCTGGGAAACCATTGGGAAAAGTATTGGGAAACCAGTGGGAAGAAATCGACCCTCCCAGCCCCCTCTCTGAACCTGGGATCCCACTGGGAAAGCCTAACCACGCCCACTTTCCCTGGGATCCCACTGGGAAAAATAAACCAGAGTGTGTAATCATTGGTTCATTCGCAGCTCTGGTCGTCAGATACACAATTGTGACAGTGAGAAGACAGAGGAAGATTATTGCGAGGAGGAAAGATGCGAGATTGACGAGGAAAGTGAGGAGAGTCGATACTCTCGTCATATCACAGGTTTGAAGATTAACTTAGATTAGATCGAGGTAATGAAGAAAGTGGTTTTGATGGTGCAAAGTTCTTTTGAGATGATCACAGCAATTCTGTTCATGCTCCTTCCTCTTCTCACCATTGGAATATGTTTATTCGGACATCTTCCATATTGTGAGTGTTGCTTTCTTTTTTAATGTTCACGGGTGCACAGAATAGAACAAGCTAGATAGTATGAAAAAAAGTTCGTTCCATATTGCGTTACCTATTCCATTTTCTAATAAATTCATTCCGATTCAAACGTACACTCAATCCAAATTCATTTACAAATGTGCAACCTTTGTAAGGAATGTGCCTGTATTGTTATCAACTATCTGACTGAATTGACGTCATCTATTTGTGCCAGATTAGTATCCCCTCTCTTCTTCAGATGTATCATGGACAGCACTTGCATTGATGGCTACTCATTCCTTCGTCAATTCATGTGTCATAGTGCTTCTCAACCCGAAATACATGGAGCATCTTCGGGAGAAAGTGCTCTCTCTAATAGAGAATCGGAGTGAGGTGAGAGATCTCTCTTATCTCAAGGGAAGAGAAGGGAATACAATCAGAGAGTATTCTCCTTCCAAGTTCAGAGACGCATTTGGAATAGCAATCGGACGGTGACTTCAGTGATTCCCATTCTTGTTCTTACTCCCATCGAATAAAGAGCATTCCATTCTCAATTGTTTCATTGAGAGAGAGGGTATCACAATCAAGGTCAATCACTCTACTAACGAGGGAGGGAACAGTGGATTGGGAAGAGGGACAGAGGGAGGAGGAGGGAGGGGAAGGGGGAATCATGGGTGTGACCAACCGACACACCCAACCGAACTCACGCTGAGAGGACAGTCTCTTGAATGGGTTATACTCCAATTGGAATACTCCTCCGTGTCATTCCCACGTCTTCCTTCCTTCTTTCCATTTAGAGTGCACACTGACCACTCTCTCTCTCTCTCTCTCTCTCTCTCTCTCTCTCTCTCTCTCTCTCTCTCCCTCTCTCTCTCTCTCCTTCTCCTTCTTCTCTTCTCTCAACGCAGTCATCGATCGTCTCTTCTCTCTCGTCCTTTCCCTCTTCTTCTTCCTTCTCTCTCTTCCTCTTCAGAAGTCTCGTCCAACCATCAGATGGATTGACTTCTCTTCTCAATGTGGAATACTCCTGGCCCTGCTCCTTCCTCTGCAAGAGATTCATCCTCTCGTCATCATCGGCCATTCCATTCATCCGCCCTTCTAAGGTACTCCCCCTTCCCCTTCCCTCCTCCTCCCTCTTCCCCCTTGTCTCTTCCTCTTCTCTCCCATCTGCTCCATACTGTCATTCATCTCATTCTCCACTCCATTCCATCTCCTCTCATCTCCTTCTTTCCTCTCCTTCTTCTTCTTTCAGACAACATCGTTCGATGGATGATCCAGATGGTCTCTATGGAATGGAAGATCCCTCCTTCCTCGATCCTCTCTCAATCTCAACATCAATCCATCCTCCTCCTCTTCCTCATCTCCGATCGGGTGCTCCTCTCTCCAATCCCATCTCTTCCACTCATGCATATTGGCAGCAACAACCAACCACAGCTGCAGCTGGATTCGCTAGTTCGAGGTGAGAGAATGAAGAGCAGATGGGAAAAAACCTTTTTAGGCTCCCAGAGTACACTTAGTTCATTTCTAGGTCAGGTTTTGCTAATTCGACTAAATGGAACAAAACTAGAACGAAGAAAACATCGTTCATTGACAGTCTTCATTTCAGTTTGAAAGGCTACTCACTAGAGGCGGAATATGAACAATTGAGGCAAGAATACACGGCTACTCTCGAGAAATTGAATCAGGTTATTACTCATTTTATTCCACTCCTGATTCATGTGATTGATTGATTTCCATTCAGACAATGTTCTCAATCAAAACTTTCTGGTCGCCAGAATTGAAAAGAGAAAGACAAATGAGAAGAGAAGAACAGTCGAGGATTGCGATGTTGGAGAGGAGATTGACTGAGAGTGGAAGGCACCATGGGTATGAAATCTATTCGATTGGATTGATTAATTTACTACCTAGGTGTACCATTCATGTGTTTTATTGATGAGCTGCTAGGAGCCTGCAATAATTGTACTTCATTTTTCATTTCAATTTTCGATCTCTCATTTCAGTTCCTTGGAAGGAGGTCTTTCTCTCGAAGTGGAAGAAGAGATGATGACGATGCAAGATACAATTGGACGATTGCATGAGAGTGTGAGGAACAAAGAAGAGCATATCGCCCAATTGTGTATTGTGAGTATTCTCGATCTCTTTTGAAATATTCAGAAATTGACTTGACAAGGCCGTTAGAGCGTTACATTGGATGCTCAAAAAGGGAAATATCGTTCCATCCTCTCTCCTTTAGATGGAAGTAGTCGATTGAGGGGATGATAAATGAGTGAGGATGGAAGGGATGAGACAACAAGAGAGAGAGGGGAATCTGACTCATCCTCTTCACCATTTCAATCTCCTTCCCTTCCCTCCTTCTATTCCTTCTCTTTCAGCAAGATCAGAATGGGAGTCGACGAGCTCTCGAGAAGACTCTTCAGAGATTGGACGAAGCGAATCAAATGAATGTCAATCTACAGGATGAAATAGTCCAATTGAGGAATAGTATGGCCACGAAACCGAGAGATTTCACTGAGAAAGGACCGACGAGTCATGAATTGGTATGAGATTGAGAAGGGAGGAATGGGAAGAGAAAGAGGAGGATTGCAGGTGACACTTCGAATGAAAATGGAGAGATCTGAAGTTGAATTGAGTGAGAAGAAAAGCGAATTGATGACTTGTCAAACGAGGTCAGAATAGATGCTTTATTCCTTTTCGTTAGTAGAAATGGAGCGAAAGACAAACGACGTTCGTTACCCATTCCATTCAGACATTTTCTCAATTGTTCGTCCCCATTAATATTATATAATTTGAGATTGCGGAATGCGGAGGATGAATTGAATGAACTTCGATCTCACGTCCATCTATTGAAGGATACGGCGACGAGTAAGGAACAGCAGAGTACTCTCCTACTCGGAGATGTAAGTCTATCTGATTAGTATCGCCCTCCTTCCTTCTCCTCCCTCTCCTCCCTCTCCTCCAATCTCTCTTCTCCTCAGGTGGAAGCTCTCCGATCGAAACTCGGTCATCGACATCGAGAATTGGAACAGAAAGAGGAACAATTGATGAAAATGCAGAAGGAAATGACTGATCTGAAGACGGAATCGGCCGATCGAATGGAGAATGTGAGTGGGGAAGGAAGGAGGGGAAGGGAAGGGGATGAAGGGGGTAGACGGGAGACTAGCGTGAGAAACCACTCCGATAGACTGACAAATGACCTACCCACACTCCATTTCTCCTTATGAGTTTCGTAGTTGCTTGTCATATGCCCATTACTCTTTTGCAACTCGGAATGCGTAAGTGAATTAGGTGCCGTCTTTTTCTCTCTCATTCTTCCAATTTCAGATCCGTAAATTGGAGAGTCGCTCGTCACAAGTACTCGGAAGAATGGAACAGATCGAAGGACAATTGAGAGAGAAAGAGAAGGAAATGGAGATATTGAAGACGAAGTTAGCTGCTCATCCTGATACTCACAGAGAGAGAGAATGGGCTGCCAAGGTGGAGGAAGGTGAGGAGGGGGGATGGGGGGAGGGAGGAGGAGGGGATAGGGAGGGTGGAACTCCATCTGTGTACGACATTACTGTATAGCCGATGCCACTTAGCGTCTGAAATGGAATCTTCTCAGGGAATCGAGAACGGGCTCGATTGCAAAGCGCAGTGGAAGAAGTGAGAATAATTGCTGAGAAAGAACACAAATCACAGCTAGAGACATACCAATCTGAGGTGAGAATGAGATATTCTACGCGGATACTCTTCTATAGAATAGAAATAAAGAGAATATCCGTGCAGGTCTCTCAACTTCGTCAATCTGTGGAGACTCTTGAGAAGGAATTAGAAGATAGAGACGTCCTTCTCGAGTCTCAGAATGAGAAGATTGGAGATCTGAGTAAGGATCTGACTGGTGCTCAGAAGAGAATGCAAGATGCTATGGTGGATAAGGGAACCGTCGAGATAAGAGAAGAGGTGAGAATAGAGGCTATTCATCCATTCGGACATTCATACAGAATAAGATTCCTTTCATCGGGAAGATGAGAGATTTCTGAAGTGAATGACGAATCATTCCAGCTTGAATCTGCCCGTGGGGAAGTGAATAAACTACTGAAGATGCTTCACACTCTGGAGAAGGAGAAGGCGACTCTGACTGCGAAGTGCAAACAGGTTCGAAATGGGGACTCAATCAAGGGGATTGTGGACAACAATTGCAGAATTGATTGTCTAGACATCGAGAATGTTCATAGAGTCATAACCCACTTACAGTGTGATAAAGTACTCCATTTCAGTTACTGGGAGAGAAAGACACAGCAGGAGGAGATGAATTACATGGAGTGACGGGCAATTCGAATGTAAAACAGAGGATTCAGGTAAACACGAATTATTTATGATGCTACAATTATATTTGAGACGTGAGGAGATGAGTGTTCAATGAATCACCTTCAGGAACTGGAGGAAGCTCTGGCGGAATCAGTCTCCATTACTGCAGAGAGGGAAGTTCATCTTAATCAACAGAAACAAATACTCCATCAGACATCCAATCAGGTACCTATTTTTGAATATTGAACTTCTAAACTCACTCTATTCCTTCCAGTTGGCAGAGGCTCGTCGTGAGAACAAGGAACTTCGTAGTCGACTATCGAATGTGGCTGGAGAAGGACACGATGCTCTGTTGAAGAGCATCGAAGTTGAGAGGAGACAACACATGGAACAGTTGTATGCATTGAAGTGAGTCAACGAGATTGGACTAGTCAGCTTCCCATCGAGTTCGTTCGAATAATTTCAATTGTGATCGCCCTTTCAGACAAGAAGCTCTTCTCTCAGCCATATCCGAGAAGGAGGCTCATATCGCTCTTCTCGAGAGATCAAATGCTCCTCCTAATGAAATTGAACCGATTAGAAGACAGAAAGAAGCACTAATGAGGAAACTCCAAGTTGGTCATTCCTTCCGCCTTAGAGTATCTCTCTTCTCTTTCCAGGAAGAGAATGAACGTCGTTCGTATCTCCATCGTCCATCTTCATCCACTGGTCGACTTCCTCCCCCTCAGATTCCTCTCTCGTCCACTATTATACCTGGAAATGTATCTGGAATGGGAACTCTCCCCTCTGGAATGGGAACACTTCCTAAGGGAACAGTCAATAATCCCGTCCATCCATCTCAAGTAGTTGATAATGGAGACGATGGAATATGGGCGTAGGAACTATTTATATTCTAGATGTTGAAGATATTGATTATCTACTTTGGTCTCATGTCTTTCATATACTCATAATCACATACTTATTCAACCTGCCCCTCATCTACTCAATTCTCATTCTTGCTTTCAACTATCGATTGCCATTTCTCTTTCTCAATAGTCACATTTTGCATCTCGGTGCTTTCATATTTATCTTCAGTCACTTCCATTCTTTTCTCTTTCCAATATTCACTTATTCCCATTCAATTCACGTGTATTTATCCAATGCTCCAAGGAAAGGATTCCAAATATTTATTTCTAGGAACTACTAAATTCGTCTAGCAACAATTTACAATCATGACTCAGTTGTTGATCATCTTTCATAAACTCTGTGATTCCCCCAATCACATTCACAGAATGGAAAGGGATTGGTTGAGAACGAAAAGAAGATAAACAGTTGATCATCCTCTAATCGAATCCAATAATCTTTTTCGAATCGATTGTAGATATGCCAGTTTATTCGTTTCCTTCTCAGCTTCATCGATCAATGATTCGTTGAGTGAACTCGCTATTCTCTTCTCCATTTCCATCCTCGTCTCTCCAATCTTAATTCCATATTTTACTACTTCTTCCTTCCAATTTCGAAACTGTGCAAATAGAAGACGCAATTTGACTAGAGAAGAAGATGTTCGGATGGGAGGAAATAACCAGAGATGAATGAGAAGAGAAAGGGAGGAATGGAAAAGAGACATGGCAGGGAGACTACACTACCGTACTCTCTCTCTCTCACTCGCTCACCTCTTTCAGAATTTCCTCCTTCTCTTCCTCATTCTGTGCATCTTCGACTTTCTCATTCAATTCGAATATCTCCATTAGAATCTCTGGAGAGAAGGATTCCCTGAGAAGATCCGTGTTATCTCTCTCACTCTCTCTAATGTGTCCATCTCTAGATCCCTCTAAGAGCTTCTCTGAATCCATTAACTCTTCTCACCTCTTCTGCACGTCTTCATCTTCAACATGAATCTGTTTCTCTCCCTTAGCCAATTGAATGAGATATCTCGCTCTCTTCACTGGATCATTCAGCATCGTTCGAGCTGTCGATAGAAGACGAGTGTGCTCCTCTGATAGATCTTTCTCCTCAACGGAACAACAATCAATCAATTATAGAATACTGTAGCTCGATGATATAATCTATTTTGAAAGGTAAAGAAAGTACCGTACCCTCTGATTCGCAGTACTGAATTTATCGGGATGGATTTTGAATGACAATTGGATCAATTTCTTCTTCACCTCCGATTCATCAATGTCGAAACGAGCCTGAAAATAAAATTCTTAATTTTCAATTTTCATATTTGAAATTCTAAAAACCCGTACCGGTATTCCCACATACTCGAATAGATTCACTTTGGATGGAGGTTGAAGTTGACCACATTTGTCACAGAAAAGAGTCGACCTGAGAAGATCCCGTTTGTTCTTCCCTTGTATCGTCAAATGTGTTATATGATTCCCTTCCGTACTCTTCTCACCTTGCATTCTTACACGTCAAACACGACCAGCAGTTGGGAGTCACTTTTCCACAGAATCCCCTGTTCACTACAGTACACACTCCCCGACAAGTCGATGGGAAGGACGGTACCGTAAGACGAGAAAGTTGCAAACACCACCGGGGAATCATCTGATATCAGTTCACTCAATAAGGAAACTTCCTAGTACTACGAGATACTGTATTGGCATGTGAACCCGTTGACAACGTCATGAAGCAGTAGAGATCAGCTTGTTTATTACCAAAAGATTGCGAAAATAATGAACATTGGGAACGATTGACGAAAGGGACAACAAACAAGTGGAATACGTATTAGGCCAAACACAACGATTTCTTTGAGAAATAACTGTTCGATAAATAGTAAAGGGAGGAGGGGAGGGATGAGTGGGGGGAGATCAGAGAGTATATCACTCTTACTTCTTCGCGAAATCAACCTTCATCTGCTGATTGGGAGTGATCTTGAAGTTGTTGAGAGACTGAAATTTGACAATTATCGTCAATTCATTGCTTATTCATTACATAAACGGACACTATTCAATAACGGAATCAACCTCTCAACCCGTGTCTATTCACTCACATGTCTCGCAGGCGCGGCCTCAGTCTCAGTATCGAACTCGACGAAAGCGATGCCCGTTCTGTTCGGAACCATACGGATATCCTTGAGACCAGGGAACCTGCAATCATCCATTCATTCCCCCACTAGAATGGAGGGAATAACTCACGATTGGAAGAGTAGTCTGAGCATGTCAGGAGTGGTCTCATCAGGTAGATTGGTACAGAACAGGATCTTATTAGGCTGGGAAGGTCCGCCGTCTTCTCCTCTTGCTCCTCCTCCAGCTGATCCTCCTCCTACCACTGCCTTCACTGCCTTCTTTGCTGTCTTCGGCTTCTTCTGTACTCTTCCCGCACTCTTCTTCGGTCTCTCAACATAAGTTCCCTTCAACTTCGAGATCATATCCGAGTCCTCGCGAGCGAATTGAATGCGCATCGGCTTATCGTAGAAGGGGAATCCCTGCATGGCTCTCATCGCAGCTGACGACGACGAGATCTCCTTGAAGACGACGTGCGCCTGAATGGAGAGAGCGACGTCTCAGTGCAATGACGTCACTGACGATCAAGTGAGGAGAGGAAGTGGTCAAAGGGGAAAGAGGGGGGGGGGGGGTACCTGTCCACGCATGCGAAGAGTCTTGAAGGCCATGATGGAGACGATCTCTCCGAATTGAGTGAAGATCGCGTGCAGCGCCTTCTTCAACTCTGCAACACACTCACTCACCTTCAGTATTCTACCAATCAACCATTGACTCACCCTCCTTCTTGATCTTCTCATTAAGATTGTTGATGTAGATGGTGTGGTTGGGCTTGACGTCGGCCATTCCTCTGAACGGCCAATTGGATGAGCAAGGGACGAAAGAAATTAAGGTTCGAAGATATGCGATACGGTCATGAACCGGTTGAGAATCGGTAACGAAAGATGTGGTCGACATTGCTTTATACAGATATTTGAGAGAACTACTACGTATTTCATCTACGGCTGATTGAGTACACGATTGTAAAAACGATCGGGATGGATATCTTCACAGTCATATTCGTCTATTATCAGTTTGATCTCATCAGAAATCAGACGAAATCTGCTTCTCTGGAGGGCACAGAATTTGGAAGGACGAAGTGTCTTCGATTCAAAACTCCATCCGAGATGAGTACGACATTGATCATAGCACTTGAGATAACGCCATCCGTATCTAAACTTCATTCGTATCTTATCTATCAAATCATATCTCCATTGTATATTCTCGCATCAAAATATTATGAAATCATAATAATATCTAACCCAGTGAACCAAGAGAATGTCTCGTCCAGTGGTCCAAATGCAGGCGCAATCGTGTGACGAAGTATTACCGTATCGAACGTGTATTCGGCTGAGGGAAGAGCTATGTTAGGTTCAAGAGTAAAAGGTAATACCTTGATTAACAAAAACAGCGCGGGAAGCCCATGGCTTGAGGTAGACCAAATCGGAAATTCTGAAGAACTCATGGTCGCATAGGGTGCACGAGCCACGAAGAGTCTGCAAGAAGAATATGCGGTATGATAAACGATGGGGACGAATAGCTTACGACATAGTTGATTGAATCGAGAATTGAGATCTGCGCATCGGTGGAATTCAACTTGATCAGAATCTGATGGATAGTCCGATCGAGAGGAAGAGCTCGCATCAGGAATGTTGCCACTTCCCACTGCGGCTGAATTTATAACGGAATCAATAAATTACCGCTTAGTCGACTAACCTGTCTTTTGACGTTTTCGAGAACATCATTAGGGATCCAAGTCATAATAGAGAAAAGGCGATCGATGGACGCAGACTGAAAACAAAAAAAGCGTATTTGACCAACATAACTTTTGTCTAAAATCCTTTTCTGTGATCGGAAAATATACATACTGTAGCATTATGCATGATCACTCGAGAATTGACGGAAAGAAGATTCTGGAGAGACTTTTCCTTCTGAAATAAAACAAGTCTTATAAATTAACGCCTTTCTCTATACCTTTATTGGCGGTAGAGCCAGTTCAGCTCTCGAAAGTGAAGCCAATTCATAAGATTGTGATGTACATGGAGCGATGACAATACCATTAGAGAAGATTATACCAGTGAGGCTCTTCTCAACATGAGTAAGCCGAACTCTTCCAACCACTCGACACACAGCTACTTTCTTCAGCGTTCGATCGTCATCCATTTCAGCATGGGAGACCACCTTGAAAAAACCATTTTATTTGAACCGAATAGCAACCGGAAATAGCAGACCTCCATCGCCACAGCGTCAATTGATGAGAACATTGAGGTATCCTTAGCAGTTGAACGATCACGTAGCCAACTCTGACGGTGCCAATATTTCGATGAACAATACGAATAACTGACTGACTGCGACTGCGTATGAATCGGCTTCTCCACAATTGATTGAGATCATGTACGATTCTTGCTCGATAACCATCTTGATAACTCGGTTGTCGTTTAGATCCAATTGCAAATACGGTACCTCATCACCAAGACTCAGAGGGAACTAAACGATATTATGAACGCAAAGTATAAACAATGAATAACTCACATGGTGAAACCAAGTGTGAACTCCATTGAGTTCGTGTCCGTCTTCAAGCGGGATCATGGTCTTTCCGGAAAGCGAAACAGGACCGATAGCGTCGTGGTACAAATACGAATGCCGATTCTATAAAAATAGATTTATATACAAAACGTAAAACCGGAACAAATCTCACATCTGTGTCATACAGAGGAAGTGACGGATCATCTTCTTCAATGGGTGGAGCCACGTCCTCTTCCGCATCCATCAGAATGACCAGGCCTTCTCCATCTTCTTCTTCATCCTGGTCATCCCCAAATTCGTTTTCATCCATCTCTTCCAAATCATCGAAGAAGCGATTCTGAAGATACGACATTCTAAGAGCAATCAAACTTGTCTGTGTAACAACAAGATTGAACAACAAAAACTTTTCAAATACCTGATCCGAGTCGTCTGAATCGCTGTCGGCCATGACTGAGCAACAGCCTGAACCACAATCTTTCGTCACAAAACATAACAGACGAACAGAACGTGATTTAACCACGATCAATAGCAAATTTAACGCGCAACATTTTTCGAAAAATGTTGACACGCCAAGACGCGTAGGATGAAAATATACGGTAGGACCGCAACGCGTTCAACGGTCTATGCACGTTACCAGAACACGAAATATATTTTTCAAGGTTCTTATCTAATGTTTGTGGTTTTTTACAAGTAAGTTTAGCGTTGATGCGGACGAAAGTGAGTTCTTCCTCTCATCTCGACAGCCTGGTCGAACATCAGGATGGTGTCATAGTATACACACTATTTTGTCCCGATTTATCCTCTGACTTCTCTAGCTGACTCTTATCTCTCGCCACCTCTCGAGTTCTCGAGAAAAACTTATCGCGCACGCTTCATTCTTGCATTTTTCCATTGATTTCCGTTCTATCTGGAGTATATCATACTGAGGCATTGTTTCCAAATCGAAGTCCTGAACGTTTACATATCACTTTATTATTACCCGCGAAATTTCATCGATTATAGGTTTTCAATGCGTGACGTAAATTCCTCCTTTCCTTCATAGTAGTCTTGACAGTCTTCTATTTGGCCTTCAACATGTAATTCTCTCGTTTCATTTCAGAATCTGACTCTTCTCGGTATGCCACAGCATTTCGAGTAGATTGACAAGCATACTCTACATTCCATTGTGAGTTGTCTTTCAATAAATCGCTGGTTGTGGTTGCAATGTCTGAATGTGTGGTTGTGCGGGAGGAAGATGAATGGTTGATTCATTCTCATCATCTCCTCCTATCTGCATGTATTCGTGTCGTGATTCAGTGAGAAGACTCCTCGTCTCATCTTTCTCTCGTCTCTCATTCTGCATGGGAAATAGTCTCTCAGTCAAGACTCACAAGGACAAGACGGCTAAAAAAGTGACAGTCGTCTCTCCACCTAAGGTCTCACTTCATATTCCCCCCTTAACTTCCACTCTCACCTCATAGTGCTGTGTGTCACTCTCATTGTTGTGAACTACCACCGCAAATGTTGTCTGTTTCCACTCTCACTGTAGATGCAAAATGTAATCCGAACTCTTGCTGTGTTTCTATCATTTCAAATCTCTAATGCACGTTTACGATTTTTCTCCAACGTCATTTGTATTCTTTGAGACCGATCGAAGGGAGAGGAACTCCAGTGGGAAAATGGCTTTTCACTCGCATCCAGTTACACAGGACTATCGAATAAGCCGAAATGTTCGTTTCTTCCTTGATTCATTGCCCACTCCATTTATGATTCATAGTTGTCAGCTCGAATGTCATGAAATGGAATGATTCGATTATAGATTCTCGGCGTGGGTATCAATGGGAAAGTTGTTGAATGTGAGCATCGTGCAACTGGAGAGAAATATGCTCTAAAAGTGTTGAGAGACGTTCCCAAGGCAAGAAGAGAGGTAAGAGAAGTAGCTAGCGGCTCTTTTTGTTATTTCCAGTCAGTGGATGGGAAAAAATGACGCGAATCTCATGGGAGTGTGAAGAGAGATACATCATTATTGATCAAATAGTGACAACCACACAAGTTGGAGATGTAATCTCTGCTCAATTAATAAAACGAATAAACGAGAGAGAAAAATTGGCGATGTTAAAAGTTAAGGAGCTACGGGTTAATCTCGTCCGAATACCCCCCCCCCCCCCTCCTCCTATTCTTATATCATCTCTTGAGATCGAATTGCACGTCGCGGCTTCTGGTCATGGTCACATCGTCGCCGTTCTTGATGTATATGAGAATGCATACAATGATGTGCAATGTCTATTAGTGGTGATGGAGAAGATGGAAGGAGGAGAACTGTTCTCACGCATTCAGGTTATTTCCCGCCCTAAAATATAGCCATTTATCTCGTTTCTCCTTTCTTCTTTCCCAGATGTTGACTAGAAGTGAAGAATTTGTCATGATCGATAAAGAGAATGGAGTCAATTGCAGGAACGGGGAGGGACTGCATTCACAGAGAGGGAAGCAGCTCATATCATGAGAGATATCTGTGGAGCGGTCGCTCATCTCCATTCCATGAATATCGCCCATCGAGATATTAAACCGGAGAATTTACTTTACACGTTCGTATCAATTATCTGTTGTTTCTGGAATATGAGATCTAATTATGTTATGGAAATTGTGCTTTATAGCTCCAAAGTATCCAAAAATTCAAGTTCCCTAAAATTGGACTATAGTTTGATTGTATTTCAGAGAAGCGGGAAGTCGTGGACAGATCAAACTGACTGATTTTGGATTCGCGAAGAGAACGAATGAGAGTGAACCACAGGGATTGGCTACTGCTTGCTTCACTCCTTACTACTGTGCACCTGAGGTACAGAAGGGAAAGTCTGCTTGACAAACAAAGACCCTCATTGTCCATGCTGATTGTGACTGTGTGTAGTCATGGTTCACATTCGTAGTTGCAGGTTCTGGGATCGGAGAAGTATGACAAATCGTGTGATCTGTGGAGCATCGGAGTGGTCATGTACATTCTGTGAGTAGAGGGAGAGAGGGAATCGAGACTGACTAGTATGAAGTAATTGGAGAAGAGTGAGAGAAGAGAATAGGCGACTTCCGTTTCGAGAATTAGATACACAAGGAATAATTAGTGAGAGCATCTGATTTACACTGCGAGTAGGAGGAAATTTGAATATTCCATTTGATGATTCATCTGTCTCTCTTCCAGTCTCTGTGGATATCCACCATTCTTCTCTGCTCATGGACTTCCAATGTCACCTGGAATGAAATCCAGAATTAAGGTGTGCCAAATTGTCATCTGTCATCATTTCACGATAAGAGAGGAGAGTAATTGCAGAGTGGTCACTACACGTTCCCGAGTCCCGAATGGGATTGTGTATCTCAAGCAGCGAAAGATCTGATCACGAAGCTGCTCAAGACTGATCCCGCTGAGAGATACACCATTGATCAGGTCCAGATTGTTATACTATCGCCTTTTTAAATCAGGGAAACGATTTGTCTTGCAATCTAGATTTTGAAGAGTCTAGATAGCGTAGTCTGAATGTGTCATATCAGGTGATGGCTCACAAGTGGACGCAGACCCTCACTCGACTGCCCGATACTCCTCTGTGTACTGCAGAGAATCTAGAGAGGACGGAATGGCCAGAGATGCAGGTATGCAAGAGAGTGAGTAATCGCATCTTGAGGAATACCCGTAATGAGGAGAAATGAGCAATTACGTAATGAATACCGTGTGGAGTAATGAATATAATGAGATGTAATCAGGATGAGATGGAGAAGACTCTTGCTTCGATGAGAGTGGATAAGGAGGATATCCATATCAAGAGTCTCGCTGATAGTAAGAATAGATTGCTAGAGAAGAGAAAAGCAGCAGGAAAGGTCGATCCTTGACGAGTGATTCTCCCACTACCGCTACCCCCCCTCCCTCTCGCTCCATTCCATTTCATTCTCCCCATCTTTCACTCAATTGTCTCATCCCTCCTCACAGGTAATCTCTCTTCCCATAGTGCTTCATCCCATCTACACATTTTATAGTCTGCCATACGCATTTTGTTGTTTCTTTATCTTCCTCATGTGATTATTCTAATGTGAACACAAGACACCAACCCTTTTGTTGGCTCAAGGATTTTGTGGAATCAATTGGGAAATGGTTGGGATAGAATCCAATATGAATACCATCGGTGTCACTCACTGTCAGATTCTCCCCTCAATAGCCTCAATCTCTCCTCCTCCGTAGTACCTCTCGTTGCTCATCCCATTGACAATCTATTCTAGTTATCGTGTACAAATAGAGTAGAATAAATAATACATCTTCTTTTTATTACTCATCGCTTACTACAGGAGGAAGGAAAGATACAAATGAGTATGATCAACAACTCGGAAGAGGAATAAGTTACACCCCAGGTCTTTTCATTCAAGATAAATATAAATAATTTGGAAATACTTTAGGAAGTTGTATATGTAAAGATAAGACCCAAAAAGGCAATAATCATAAACTCTCTGAACTAGTAAATAGATGATGATGCAAGGCACAAAACATGTACAATAAATACTCTCTCCTATTCTTCAAATCTCGATCTACGACAAGAGAGCTCGAATCTCCTTATGTACGTAACACAGGAAATCGACGTAGCTCATTGCCGATGGACCTGTCTTGTCCTCTATGAGGAACTTCTTCATCCACTGCTCCAGAGTATCCTTCTCTCTAATCAAGAATATCTTCTTCTTCCTCGATCCATTGTCAATCAATGCAATCGCTCTTCGCAGACCACGAGAGAAGGCATTGTCTCTCTCGGGGATCGAATGCTGAAAGGGATGAGGGGTGAACTGGGTAGTGAATAGCGTGGGAGAGAAAGTACTTCGAGCAAAGGTAACGGTAGTAATGCAATAAAGTTCATTGTACAGCATAAATCTAACGAGAGACTATAAAGTAGACTACAGTATGCACACCTTCTCAGTATCGACGAGGGCGATCGATGCCACTCCGAATACTTCCTGAATCCATTGCTGAGGGACGTTGAGACCCAACCAGAGGAAGACGACCAGACCATTGTCGATCACGTAGGCCTGACAATGAGAGAGAAGGCGAATGAATGTTTCACCATGTGAACACGCACAAATATAAATTTGAATAGGGGAAGGAAGAGAGGATGAGAAAAGAAAGAAGTGTATTTGAATGGATGGTAAGGGCATAAATAGTTGGCATACATTATCATTGTGGAAGAACTCGACGGATGCTCGAATGGGAGTGGGAAGGGTCAGATCTTCGCCCTCTTGCAACTGAAACAGATATCATTTTCTTGACCAACTCGCGTATTTCTTACTCCTGTTCTACACAATTCGTTCGTGAATTTAGAGGCGCATAAAAGTACAAGAGGAAAAAAAATACAAACTTCAAGATTGGCGACGGGAACAATCTTTGGATAGAGCAGTCTCATAGCATCTTCGACCTTGACTCCTCGAAGAACTTCGATCATCCATGCCTTGTCGTCCACTGACATCTCGTTGCCTGCAACCAACCGCGTACAACTCAATCGCATTCTACATTTCGAGAAGACACGCAAGCGGTATATCAATAGAGTTGGAGTAAGAGTGCTCGTCTCTTGCCTCACCTCCAGAGATGGCGTCATGCTTCATGATACTGTTCGCATAGAGAGGAAGCAGTTTGAGAGACTCGGGCAGAATGAGCTGACCGAGGGGAGACTGCAATTATCGAGCATTTTAATTGCGCCTAATTATAAACAAACTAAATAAGTATATAAATAAAACATATTCATAAGTAACAAAGTGGGGTTGTAGTCAAACACAAAAACGAACTGTCGGGTGTTAAGTTTAATGAGGATTTCCAGGTTATTCCTACCCACAAAATCACACCAAGCAGCTCGACCTGAAACTTTTAGCAAAGTAGTTCCTTTCCACTCGATCACAATAAATATCAGATTCGTACCTGAACAGAGCACTTCTCCCTGTATGCAGCCAGCATCTTCGCTGTCCTCTCTGCCAATTTCTCCCTCATCTCACGATTTCCCTTCTCACGGTTCACTTCGATCGCTGCAAGACCATACGATTATCGATCAGCCCTCGCTTAGCTAGATTCATATGACATCAATTGGAAAGGGAACGAATCCGCTCACAATTCTTGAGTAGATAGGTGGCGATGGTCTCGTAGTCGGCGGTTCGATACAGTCCATTGTAGTCTGCAGTCACGGGAATGCACATGTTGAGGATGCGGAGACGACGACGACCAGACACGGAGGTGTACAGGATGGCTGCCTGGAGAGGGACGAGGGATGGAGGGAGGGGGGGAGGGGAGATGGGGGGGGGATACCTGCACCACCGCCTTCTCGTCGTTGATCTTATCGTCGTGTTTCAGTTCTGCGAAGATGGTCTGAAAGGGAGAGAAATCGTACAAGTGTTTCACCATCCTCTCTTGATTAGTCTCTCAACCCTTCCTCACCTTATCCTGGTCGATGGCCGCAATCTCGATATCCGTCGTATTCTCCATGAAGAAGGAACCAGAGTATGCGACTGCTCGAATTCCTAGAGATCAGATAGCTCTTCCACTCGACTCTTCTCCTCATTCAACAACATGGGGGGAGGGGAGGGGGGAGGGAGGAGGAACAGAGGGGGGACGAACCTGCGGATGATCGTATTCTGACCATGGCATCGAATGCGATCTGCTTCGAGATAGCATGGGAGAGATCGTAGAGGAGACGAGAAGCATCTTTCGTCGCCTGCGACAGATAAACATTTATCGCCAATTATCAATGAGAAATTGAATGAATATTCAAACCTCGAAGTACTGGTACTTGTAGACAGATCCTCCCGTCACTGCACTCAATTGTGCGATCGTTGCAATATCCATGTACGAATTGGGGAAGAGGAAGAGATCGACACACACTCCACTCCTGAGAAGACAAATGATCAGTGGGTACGGTGGGTACAGTAGATAGACTTCAGACTACGATAAGATGTCAAATCGGCCTCGTTCGCACGTTCTCATCTGATCAAACATGAAGTTATTTATTTGCTCAAAATTCCCACTTTCCATAAAAAAAAAGAGATCTCACTTGACACAGCTTTCTCCGAGTTTAGTGTAGAACTCAGTCTGCGGAATCATCATCTGCTGAAAAAGAATCAAAGTTTCACGATATTCAACATTCAAAGTAATCCTTGGATAACTTAACAAATTACAGCGAAAAAAAGGTAACCTTTTCCTTCTCAGTTCCCAATAGTTTCCTATCCTCTCTCATCTTCAACTTCCCGGGTGCTTCAGCCAGAGGCATCGTCGACGTGAACACGAACAGCTTACCCGATCGATCAGCACACTGCAACCATTGAATCAATCATAGTCCAAGATATTGCGTGATATTTTCTCATGATTTAGAATCAGTAAGGACGAAATAAAGAGGAGAATATCTCACCTTGAGTGCATCCAATCCAGCCTGAACTGCGGGACCGAGAATCGTGTTGGTCACACGATTTCCATCGAACAACTTGGGAATCTCAGCGAGCAGAGATCGGATTGCAGGACGGGCCTATTGAAGAAAGGAGATGATGGGGATATGAGAGAGTCACGACAGTATCAATGAAGAATAAGAGAAGAAAGGTACCTGTGAGAGTGGGAGCATCAGTCCATCAACTATGGGCACGAACATATCGTCCACGTCGGAGACAACCATCATTGATGGCTGAAATAGAGTCATTGGATCAACGAACTAGATTACCAGTGAAAATGGAATTATTATTTCCATGAAGGAAAAAAAGGAAATTGTTACCTGGATGGTGCTGAGATCGAAGAAATGGACATTCTGGTCGAAGGCAGCGATTCCCACGTGGATCAGAGACTCCTCCATTCCTGTCTCCCTCAATACATGACAATGCGAAAAAGAAGGAAAACAGATGACGATAATTTCTTTCTACCCCTCGCACATACTTGGGAAGATTGTCAAGTAGATTCTCGAGATTGTTGCAGATAGTTTGGAGCATTCCACTGTTCATCGCATTGTACGAAACATCGAGCATGAAGAGAAAACCGGGAGGTTTTGGAGGAACACCGTTCTGCAACGATCCGTTTTTAGCATGATATTTTTCACAGAAAATTAATTTCTTTATCTACAATCTACAAACCCTAATAAGCAAAAAAATAAAACTTGCACTCATACCTTGCAATACTGTTTGGTGGCTCCATACTCGTATGCTCCGTAGTACAATTCAGGTCGATGTTCAGCATCGGTCCTTCGTCCAGTGTGATCCAGATGGGCAAAGTACCATTGATCCACTCAATTCATGCTGATTATCCAATGCAACTCCTGTCAACATTTTTCGCCCCCTATTCACTCTCCCCTCATATATCTGTCTGTTTTCACTATGGTACACAACTATTTCGGAAGGGAGAAATCGAAGAAGTGGCATAACAATCTCACCCGTGGTATTGGCAGTACAGAAGGGACATCTGAACTTGGTTCCTCCCTCGATAAACTCCATGTAGGGACACATGTATGCCTTGCATCGAGCACATCTCACTGGTCCTTGCTCGTATTCGACGATCGGAGGAGGACGCTAAATGGACGGAATGTTTAGAAATGAAAAGACTAACAAGATCCATTTGACTTGCCCAAAAGCACAACAACTTTCAAAAAAAAATTTTGAATGATGGAAATGCGTACCTCTCTTTCATCGAGCTTCGCAAATGGAGAGAGTGCGAATACGAACGGAATCTGCGTGACTTTGAGTAGTTCTCCGGTCTGGGGAGCAACGTAGAGAGACGCACGCATCATACGGGGATTCGTGTTGCCTGTCATGATAGAAGTGGAAGAATGAACTCGTATTGCAATTAATCTACCATCACATTCAAACAATGAAATAGATACACAATTCGTGTGCATACCTTGATCCTGCGCATAGAAAGGAGTGCCAGAGAGGGGAGGATTCTCAGCGTGATCTTGTCCCGTCCCGAAGAGACCTGCTCGAACCAGATCATCCTCTTGCAGTTGCACCTCAAATAACCCACGTTTGTCATACGCAGAAGATACACGCTGAATTGCATTCCCATATCCATAGTGAAGAAAACAGAATAACTCACAACACTCGGCATCATATTGGGGTCGAGTCGCTGTGCTCTCTGTTGCGGCATTCCAGGAGGGCCTCCAGGGTATCCAGGAGCACCCGGTGGTCCGCCAGGATATCCTTGAGGAGCACCGGGAGCTCCAGGAGGTCCTCCGGAGTATCCAGGAGGTCCGGGCGGGCCTCCCATCATCGGCGGTCCTGGAGGACCTCCCATCATAGGAGGACCAGGTTGCATTCCACCTGGAGGACCCATCATTGGAGGGCCTGGGGGTCCACCGGGGTATCCAGATGCTCCAGAAGGACCTCCGGGATAACCGGGGGCTCCGGGCGGGCCTCCCATCATCGGAGGACCCTGTTGTCCATGCATTGCACCGGGAGGAGCCATCATGGGAGGTCCAGAAGGAGCACCCATTTGATGTCCAGGAGGGCCATTCATCATTCCACCTGGGGGAACGCCCATCTGAGGCATTCCAGAGGGAGGACCGGGAGGCATACCTGAATATAGCAACATTGTTTCAACTATTGTTGATACGACAATGCATTCCAAGCTCAACCGCACTAGGAGACATACAAAAATGCATCATGAATGTAAATACTACTAGAAATAAGTTTCATTAGGGCTTCAAAACCAAGAGAGAATACGATTGAGTAATTCACATTTTCAATATTAATGCAAATAAGTAGGAATCTAACCGGGCATTCCACTGGGAGGACCACCCATCTGAGGCATTCCAGAAGGTGGAGCGGGAGGCATACCTGAATGAAATTATATTAGTAAAGCAGCAAAAAATCGAAATCCATAATACACATCGAAGGCCTTGTGCACCGATGCACCGAATATTTGAACGAAAACAAGGAACTAACCATGCATCCCAGTGGGAGGCCCGATAGATGCAGAAGGACGAGGAGGAAGAGGCCCTCCCGATGGAGGATGACCACCCATCATCGGATTGGAAGGAATGGAAGGAGGGGCAGGAGAGGGATTCATGCTCGACATCGATGGACCGCCAACTGAATGATTGGAAGAAGAAGCAGTAGGGGGTGCTGCAGAGTGAGCAACTCCTTGAGGAGGTCCGTTGAATTGAGCAGTTGGTTGGGGAGCTGCAGTAGGTTGCATTGGAGGACGGGGAGGACCACTTGGATATGCTCCCTGAGGGGGCTGAGGAGCACCGTACTGTTGCTGTTGAGGATGAGTTGGAGGTTGGGGTTGAAGGGGTTGAGGGGGTTGAGGAGCACCGTACGAAGGAGGAGGCTGGGGAGTAGATGATGGAGCGGATGATGGAGGCATCTGAGGAGGCTGAGGAGCTCCCCATTGAGGTTGTTGTTGCTGCTGCTGGGGATAGCCATTAGTAGGAGCAGGATACTGGTTAGGAGCTGGGAATGGAGCTGCTGTCTGGCCATTTGGAGGGAATGGCTTCGGAGCTGTAAATAAAACATGAATTAAACGATAGAACACACTACAAGCAAACGAATGAATGATGTAAACGTAGAAACAACTCACCCTGAGGCTGCTGGAACTGTTGCTGGTGTGGATTCATTCCATTCTGATTGGGAAAAGGCTGATTACCGTACGGACTTCCTGGGTGAGGTGGCTGATAGGCCATCCCTGGAACATAAACCATTATAGCGCGATCGGGAAGCAAACATACGCCATTATTATAGTGAACATATCAATTAACCTCTATGCGGACCGGTAAAATTTCTCCACATCACTTTCAAGATTGGGCACCGTTTCCTAAAAGTCGTGGTGGGACATTGTCTACCCTGAGTGGTCAGGCGTGCGTTCGTTGTTTTTTTTTATCTCGGGCCGTTCGCTTTTGAATTCGTCAGTGTTTACGGTTTTTAAATTATCATTTTATTGATTAATTTGGAAAATAAATATAACGCGAGCCTTTTTGTGCCTCTTTTCTATTTACCATTTTTATTGCTGGTGTCTTTGTTTTGTTGTGTTTCTTTTTTTATAATATCGTGCACTTTCTAAATATCCCTTTTCTCCCCTTCACTTGATGAATCATTCCCATATTCGTTTTTCTTCTTCATGTTCATTCTCTAGATCGGGGTAGATTGTATGCTCCCGGGGATGGGCGGAGTCTCTTCCAATCTCGAATTGCTCCCTTCTTCTGTACTACTCCTCACATCCCCTCATAGTTTGCCTTTCCCTCTGTTCTTCTTAGCTTCTTCTCTAGCCGAACTGCTTCTTCTTTTCGCCGCTCACCATAATTATCGGTTGTTTTTCCAGTAGGATTCCGCATGTAGAAGTGGTCAAACACTGCCTCAATAGCCATGTCACCCGACAAAGAACCGGAGAAGGAAAAGGTGGTTACGGAGAAGAAGATCTCATCTGCTAAATACGAAAAGGCCGTACTTCACCACTTTGATCAACAATGTAAAGGTGCGTATGAGGGGGTTTCTCTTTGCTTAGAATGTTTGAGTCGCAGCTAATCTAGTATGATCCCTCTATGCCATCGTCCCTTCTCGTGTAAAGAGTAAAGTGGGAGAGGGGCAACTAAGAAGTGTCATGCTAATAATCACTCCTCATTATGTCTTGGTCCGCCTCTCGAGTCTGAAGAAGCGAGATAGATGTAATGCTGAGAGTGGAGAGAGGGAAGTAGTGATCAGAGTGAGATTGAGAGATGACTCCTCTTGTCTTATGCAATCCTCGCTTTACCGACGCTTATCAAATCGATATTCAAGGTTCGTTCCTCCCTCCTTCCACTTATCACCCCGAGTGTGTTGATGGGTGGTCGGGAGGCAGACAAAAGAGACCCCTATCTGTCCTTGTATAGTGTTGACTATCCGAGAGTGAAAGGGGAGTGAATGAACACTCAAGTAGCCAATCCAATCCAATACAACGACCATGAGTAATATTGATGTAGTCTTTGGAGTGCGAGAGCGAGAAGGGGAAGGGGATTATGGGCCCGCCATGAATATCATATGATATATTCCCTTCCTCTTCCAGATATCAGAAATCAGCTGAATGAGCAAGTGAAAGCATTGGGAGAAAGGACGGAGACTCAAGTGGCTGTCTTAGCTGAATTAGAGGACTTCATCAAAAAGTGAGTGGTTGTTGTTGACTCAATCTAGTTCCTGATAAGATGCAGTGTTATGGGATAGGTAGGTCAATCACTGTGATAACGACTCTTTGGATGGAATGGAGTATATACTCTCCCTACACTATTCGTGTTCCTCATCTCTCATCTCTCCTTTCTCTTTCTCATTGCAGAAGAGGCGAAGTTGAGGCAGAACACGCAAAGAATTTAGAGAAGTTGGCAAGAGGAATCATCCAGAGACAGAAAACGGAGAAGACTAAGTTAGATTCCACTCTTATTTCTACAGTAGAATCTCGCTAATTGGACGGGGCGATGGAATCTTCTGAGAAAGAGTATTCATAAATGGAGAGAGAAAGGTATTAATTGGAGGAGAGATGCGTGGACTCATCACGCTTCGTGTTCGGTATGGCAAGAATTGGTTGATTCGACGAGAGCAGAAGCAGAGCAGAGACAGGGAATGGCCAATCTATTGATGAAGAAGATTGCTCCCGGAGTGGCCATGAGGGCTGATGATCTACAGAGAATGAGCAAGAAGGTATCCACTTGAATGGATATTCTTTCCTATTTGCTAATCTGTTCTTAAATGGATCAATTTGAGTGTCGTGACATCGCTCTTCTCGCCCATTCTGAGATGCATCGAGTGATGACTGAACTTCAGACTGCCATGAAGACTTACCAGGTCATTAACTAATTAACCCCCTTGACACTCATTTACTCGCTTGGATGAGAATGGACTATGAATAAGACTGCTCAGTTATTCATGTAATGAGTCCTATAATGTCTCTCTCCTCTCTTCCTCTCTAATTGTCTATCCTCTTCTCTCTTCCAGATAGTGTATGGCGAGTGTTCAATAGCAGAGAAGAAGATGAGATCAGCACAAGATGAATTGGCCAAGACTGATAATGCAAATGCTGGTCAGAAGCTTCTCTCTTTATTCTTCTTATTCCTCTTCTCTTCCACTCATTTCTTTCTAGAATCGAAGTGTAAACGAGTGAGAATTGGCAGTTGTGAACAGAGAGAAAGAGGGATAATTACAGGAAAGAGCACGTTGAGTCGGAAGCAGAAGCAGTGCCAGAAAGTTCTCTCCAAGGTCAGATTGATCTTTGATCTGTGGGGGAGGTGGGGAGTAGTGACGAATAAATGGGGTTCTACTAGTATCATCTTGCCCCTACAAATTCACAAGAGGGCTAATTAGTTAGGGTAGTTGAAAACAATGATTCATCTGGGGGTTCCAAGTTTTATTGGTTCGTCTCGTTAGTACCGATCTCAAGGGATATACAAGGCTTCCCATTCTTGGTAATACGGTAATGGGGAGAGGGAGGGATACTGTATTGGGGATACAAATTGAGGGGGAGATCGATATTGGAAATAATTTGAATGCATTTCAGAGAGCAGAAAAGTATCGAGCAGTTCGATTAAGATGCACGAAGGCAAGGAATGAATACATTTTGTGTGTGAAAGCAGCGAATGCATCACTCCATAAGGTGAGAGAGAGAGAGTTATGAGAGGGAGCCATGAATGATACTCGTTCAGTTCT
The DNA here is from genome assembly GCA_900490845.1 of Pristionchus japonicus. Lineage (NCBI taxonomy): Eukaryota > Metazoa > Nematoda > Chromadorea > Rhabditida > Neodiplogasteridae > Pristionchus > Pristionchus japonicus. The sequence continues at coordinate 1,493,207 of LS515529.1, forward strand.
ATGCGGATGATCTCTCTTTCCTCATTGACTGCGCTGATCTGGGAATGGACTTCTGGCTGCAGTCTCTCATTGGTATCACACCTTTCACTTGCTCAATATTATTTTTTACGAATTTCTAGTTTATTTTGAGTATGAGATTAACATGTTTGCTTGAACTACGTTTGATATTGTAGGTACGGTGAGCGAGGCCCGCAAAGATCTCGCAATGAAGGAGATGACGTCATTGGCTGATCTGGAAGGACTCAAGGATTCACTCGACTCCCGAGCAGATAAACAGGTACCGTAATCTGTACTCTATCAATATGTGTTATCTCCTAAATCGTTCCCTTCCAGTCTTTCTTCGAGTCTCGTCCAACAGTATTCATGCTGCCGAAGCCGTTCGAATTCAAGTGAGAACCATTCTCATAATCGGGAAGGTAGAAGTGGGAGGGAGGAGGAGGGGAGTGGGACAGGAGACAGACGGGAATGAGCTCATAAAAGTAGTTCTCAGGTCGTAGTTAACTCAGCGGGAGATACAAAGGGAAGGATGGAGAGAACGGAGGAGGAAAGGGAAATAGATAAGACTCCCCTCTTCTCTTCCTTTTCCTTTTAGTCAATGAGATGAAAGGAATGAAGGGGAGTCGATGAATAGAGGGGGAAGTGGAAAGAGGGATGGAGATGGTAGAGGAGATTGGAGAGATTGCTGTGAAGTGGGTGTCAAGATTACAGAAGAGAGAGGGAGGGAGGGAGGGAGCACGGTGAGATTGGGGAGATATCTGATGCATTTTTTTCATCATATTTCCTGCAGACTTTCCCCCCCAGTTTCATAACAAACAAACAAAAATTATTTAAATGAATTTTAACGTTTTATTGTTTAAATATTGAAACATTTCGTTTCAGGCCTCAAATGGGTGACAACGAGGGAGAAGTAGTGGCTAACGATGGACTGGGAATGGAGTTGGGACAGAGACACACTCAGATTGAGAAGAGATTAGATGGACTACGATTCGAAAGTGACGAGGTTTGCTATTCTTTCTACTCCGTTTTTTCTTCATGCGTTTCATGCGTTGGCTGTGAGAACTACAAATTGGAATACGAATATGAGAAAAAGTTGTTATTGTCAGGTATGGAAATCACTGGAAGCGAGTGAGAAACAATTGCTTGCTCTTTACTCGAATCAGGATGAAGATACGACCAAATGGAGGAATGATCTGGCTGTTACTTTCCAGTATTATCTCAAGGTGAATTGAATGAATGATGAGACGAGAGAGGACAGAAATTGGAAAGAATTAATTCAGAAAATGGAATACTTCATGCTGAATGGAAATCTGATTGAGAGATTGCAGACTAGATCAAAGGTTCGTCCATTCACTTTGTTCTAGTTATTATTGATGTTATTTTAGATTTTTTTACTCCGTACACCTTCTTCTCTACAGGTGATAATGAGTGCCCTCGGTGGTTCAACCAACCATCTCTCTACCATCGTCGATCGCACGAGAACGAAGAGAAGAACTCGAAGAATCGCCCCATCCATCAATGGAAAACCAACGCCCAAGTTAGTCGATTTTTATTGTAGTCCAAAATAATTACTCCTATTTCTGTCGTGTCTTTCGAACTTTATATTGAATCTATAAGAGAGATGAGTTCAGACTGTTCGGTTCATCTCTGGAGGAGTACTGTGAGATGACGGGCGATGAAGTGCCTGTGATAGTCACTTCTACCATCGGATATCTGAGCAGATTCGCATTGAGACATCAAGTTAGTTCCATTCCAGTCAGTTTCCACTAATGCCATTCATTCGACAGGGTCTTTTCCGAGTTTCTGGTTCAACCTCGGAAATCAACAAATTCAAGGAAGCCTTCGAAAGAGGTGCGATACTTTCTCATTTTGTTCGAGTACTGCACTATGATGCATTTGATTCTCGTGATCTATCAATGGATACGTAGTATTGCACTCATTTAAGGAGAGGATGTAGTGAGTGATCTCATCGATCCATCGGAGATCAACAGTGTAGCTGGAGTACTCAAGTTGTATCTCAGGGAGTTGAGGTTAACAGTTATTCTTTTTTTTGTTGCGAAAATGGTTTTCCGAGTGTTGTAATGATGATCTATCTTTGAACTGTTTGAAAGTTGGATCTCTTTCAGAGAGCCTCCGTTTCCACTTTATCTCTTCGATCAATTCACTGCCTGTGTCATGAATACTGAAAGGGACGAGAAGATCTTCGTCCAGAGAGTGAGTATTAGAGAGTCTCCCTCTCCATCCTTGCTTCTTGTTGATGGCCAAGTCTCAATTGTTTATTACTGACGAGTGGCTCTTCTTGCAATCCCTCCTCCTCACTCTCTTCTCTGCCCCCTTCTCATCTCTTCTCTCATCGCAGGTTCACGATCTAATCTGTCGTCTTCCTCCATCTTCTATTCGTCTTCTTCGATTCCTCTTCGCTTTCCTCTCTCATCTCTGCGAATTTTCGGATGAGAATATGATGGAACCCCACAATGTCGCTATTTGTCTTGGTCCAACTCTCCTTCCCATTCCGGAGGGAAAGGATCAGGTAAGAATCGTTCTAGAATCTAGAATCGTTCTAAAATTTTCGTAATCGTAGAATCTAGAATCGTTCTATAATCATCGTGATCGTAGAATCTAGAATCGTAGATATTTTTTTTGATATTTTCATAATCAAATGTATAATACATTTACATTATGTATTTCATTGATATACTCAGGCTCAATTTGACTGACCTCCTTGCAGGTCTTCTACCACAATTTCGTGAATGAGCTCATTCGTGGAATGATCATCCATCACGAATCCGTCTTTCCCTCTCTTGATGTTCTCCCTGGAATTGTCTACGATAAGGTATACATGTGAACATTAAAAAAATGAAAACACCAAATTCAATAATAATAATAGTAATAATAAATGTGTTATTTCAGTTCAAGATCGCTCACGAGGAGCCATTCTCATACGCAGAAGATGGGGAAGAGGATACGGGAGATGAAGAGGAGAGCACGACGAGTATCATGGAGGAGAGAACTCCCAGGTTAGATACACTTTCTTGTTGTTCTGCATCTATGGAGTTCCGTGAGCATTTTGGAGCCCAATAATTATTAATTTTGTATTAATCTTGTCGCAAAGTAAAATAATCGTTTTCCAGATGTTCAACAGACTACTCTTCTCGATATTCGGTTGTTGCCTCCTCTCCTCGTCCTCTTCTCATCTCTCCATCTCCATCCTCTGCCCATCGATCTGTGATTGGAGGACCTCCCTCCTCCTCCTCTGCGTCTCCCTCTCCTCTTCTCGCTACTCACACGGATACTTCCCACTCATCGTATGGAAGTGGAACACGAATTCCCCTTCCTGGAATGACGAGAGAAGAGAGAGGAGCCGGAGATAGAATAGAGAGAGGAGAGAAGAAGGAGGAGGAGAGGAAAGGGGAGAATACTGTATGGGAGATGACTCCTTCGTCCTCTGGTCATCCCGTTCCACTATTCACTTCTCTCAGGGGACAGTTACATCATCTGAGACGAGAAGAAGAACCAAAGGTGAGAGGAGAAGAGTGCGGTAGAATACTGTAGGAGGGGTTCTGAAATAGACCTAATGCGATGGTTCATTAGCAAAGTCTCCAGAGGATTACGGTACACTGTTATTGAACAATATATTTCAGTGATTTCTGAACATACTAGTAAAGAACTAGATTTATTATTACGGTATTTTATTGTATTATATTTTAGTTGGATGCCCGAATGTCTCTGAACAACAATTCTCCATCCCCTGTTCCTCCCTTCATCACTCGTCCCACTGTCCTCCCTCCTAAATCTGCTGAATTGAGCTCTGAGCTCAACAAGTTATTCAGTGAGTTAGTTTTTACATTCATTATTTTTAACAACTTAATAGAGCATTGTTCGATAATATCAGTTTAGTGGTTGTTTCCTGTGTACATCGATGAACACCAATTATAATCCATTCAGATTCTAACGGTACTCGTGAAGGTCATCAACCAGACGTCGTCCTCCAATCTGTTCGTCGTTCCTCGCCCTCTCTCCCTTCCCTCGTCCATCCCTCCCCCTCTCATCCCTCCCCCTCCCCTTCCCCTCTCTCCGCTCCCTCTCTATCACCCGGACTGTGCATTGATGAATTGAGTGCAATGCTGGCCACACTTAAAGAGTAGTAATCTCTCCCCATGAGTCTCTCTGCATAATCATCTCAACTAACAAACTAAGGGTATCCGTCTCCCTCAACCATCAATAGTATTCCTACCATACATACTCCATTCTCAGACTAATCAATGACTCACCAAAAATAGACGGGTGTCTAATATCTCCCCTCCCTTCTCTTTCTCTCCTTCCTCTGCTTTATCCCTTGCATACTCTTTCTACTTCTTATCATGTATTGTTGAAGAGAGAAGTTCATCTCATTAATAAACAAGTTTGTTACTCAAGTTGAACAGAAGGGGAAGGTGATCTCTACTCGGTTCGATGTCCCTCAATCTATCTTATCCATGGGTTATTGTTGCGAGTAGAGAGTAGGGATGTAGATGATCAGTTGGTAGGATCTAGCGGGAGATTTGTAAGTCCCAATCAATTTGGAAAATGATGTATTGTGGTACTGTACATAACTTTGAAAATGTACCTATGTGTTCGTGGTAGTATACTGAATTAGTTGTTTAGTCAAGCAATCTAGTAATAAGAGGTTGATTCTAAAAGATACAACAATGGGAACGAATGCACTTCTACTCATATCTGTACACATAAATACGATGAACTGTCGAATGACGAAGAGTAATTCGTTTCAGTGGCTGCATCAGGGTGGAGATTGGATGCTGAGAGTGATCTCAGTCTTTCGTCGATCTTTCCATTCATCGATCACTCGATTGATTGAGAAAGGGAGTTATGATCTACCAGAGGAGCCAATAGAGGGATCGTGTTGTGGACAGGGATGCGCCTCCTGTGTATGGATCACTTACGGGGCTGATGTACTCAAGTATGTCACCATACCACCTATTTTCTGGATTAATTCGAGCTTCATTATACTTATGATCCGATTTCAACATCTTGAGATTAAAACTGAAGTGGATAATGATATTGAACAATCTTGCATGATTTTTTGAGAGAATAAAATTTATTTGCAGAAGTGCGAAGAAAATACCAAAGGAAGAACTGAAGAAGATACTAGAAGAGAAGATTAAAGATCCGTCTATTCGCCAGTATGTGCTCATGGAATTGAAAATTCACTGATAAACGGGTTATTCGATTATAATATTTGTATTATTCACAATTCGTATACAAAATGAAGAATTGAAGAATATGAATTAATGGGGGGAAGTTAATGGTCTTGAAAATTTGATTTTTCCGAGCAATTACTCTTCATAAGTTCAAAGTTCAGCTCTAGAATGTATGCATCAATCTTTTCGTCTCTGATCTCTCCTCATATTCCTCATTCTCTCTTCCATTCCTTCCATCTGACATCAGATTTGTCTCTCAATCGATAGATAAGAATGGAAGGGTGCGGTCTCTCGAATGACTTCCATCCCTTCCGATAAGCATCCTTCTCTCTCCTCTCATGAAGCTTCCTTCTTCCATTCTCGCTCTACTCTCACTCGTAAGTTCATGATCTACCCTCTCTTTCCTGTCTCGTCAATAGTTCCTTCCACAATTCCTCGTTGAAAACACTCGCGATGGTATCTGGAGATATCTCCCATTCACATCTATTTCCAATTCAATGGAATTCACTGAACGATCTCCTGTTATTGCCTCTTTCGTCATTGTGAATCCCTCTCAGACATTGCTGGTCAATGTCGTTGGATCTGCTGGCACGACACCAGCGACAGGAAAGATTACTGCCGCTCTCCCTGGTAAACCAGGAGAGGATCCTACTGAAATCCAGACGAATATCGATCGAATCCAAGGAGAAATCAAGAAGTGAGTAGGAAGGCATTCGAAAGTGAGAGTGACGAGAAGAGAAGGAGAAGGGGAAAGTGATCTACTGAATGAACCACGTGATCATTGATTGTTCTCCTTCCGATTAATTCCCCTTCTCTCTCTTTCCATCTCCCTCTTCTCCTCTCTTGATCTCCTCAAATCCCCCCGAGTCTTCTACTCTCTTTTTACAGTCTCAATGTGAAAGTGGCCAATCTTCTCTCTTCTCTCAATGAAACGAATGCGAAACCATTCAATGATATCAACAAATGGATGGTAGAGGTGAGAATTATTCATCCATCTACGAATAATTTGTTAAAAAGTGGAGATTCAGTTCATGTTTCAACAGTGAAAAATGGAATAATCTGGAGAAAGCAGGTGAATAATAGTAGCCAATTCCATCTCAGATCCAGGAACAGCAGACGAAACTGGACGACATTGAGACGAAGATGAACAAGCTGTCCGGAAGTGCAGACGCTAACGACAAGACGATGGATTCTCTGCAGAGATGGGTGGACTGCTTCAAGTCATCCGGATGCGGACCCGAATCATTCTGAATAAATGAATCCCTCTCCTTCTAATTGCATAGTACACAGTAAAGACAACTCGTTCTCCTCCTCTTAGACTACCTTCTCCCCCCTCCCTCCCCCTCTCCTCCCCCCTCCTCCTCCTCCTCCTCCATCCGACTCCGCCCCTTTCAGCCGTAGTACATTCCAGTATTCTGCCTGCTGTCTCCTCTCCCTCTCCCTTTACTCCTCCCCTTCTCTTCTTCCTCTCCACAGTAAGAGAGACAATGATCTCTCTATTGCGGTATGCTCGTGTGGTCAATCCGAGTACTCATTGAATAGAGGGAGGGATATAGGTCGGAGGTGGAGAGACAGTCCCTTCGAGTCTCACTCTTTCTCTGACTGGTTCCCATATGATCATCCCCTCTCTCTCTCCTCACATCCTCTCACTCATACCAACTATCCACAGCTTTCTATTATCCTCTCTTCCGTCACTCAGTTTCCGATTCGTTCTATCCATTCATCTACCGTATCCCTCCTTCATTCGTTGTGCTGATCTCTCTCTCTCTTCTTCAGATGCTCGTTTCGTCATCATCTGCTTTTCCTCTGGAGAAGGCTTCCTATCCCAAATCGGCCACAGTCACTGATTCGAAGGGTGAGTAAAAGGGGAAGATCAATCTAATTCCTTCTCTAATCTCTTTCTCGTCTGATCTCGTGATCACCTTTTCACTCAATTCCATTGAGAGCACCTTCATTAGCTTCCGAATTGATTTATCGCTTATCTACCGTAGCATCTTTATCTGTCTTAACCCAGATCAATCTACTGAAACTCCTACCGTATCCCTCTTACTACCGTATCCCTCTCAGGATCGATCGTTGCCCGTGACTACATCGTCAAGCTCTCAAACAACTACGCGTATGCCATTCTGGGTGAGCAATCGGCAGTGATCAAGGTTTGTTTACTATGTGATCGATGAATGAATTGGCTATTGATGATGCAATGAATACAGAACAAGACGATTCGAGTTGCTCATGAAGACGAAGAGAGCAGCAACCTCAAATTGATCTCCATCGAGGTATTCATTCCCCTCCTTCTCTCCCCTTCCCATTTAGGTTATGTTTAGTCGATTTAGACTACTATTTGCTCACTTGACAAGTAAGTGTTTCCTCTCCCTCTCTCCCTTCTTTCTCCATTTTATCGTGATAGGCAAGAAAGGGAAAAGAGAAGAGAGTGGAGATTTCTGCCCTGTACTATCCTATCTCTTCCCCTCCCTCTTTTCTTATCCCATCCTATTACGAAGAAGATGGAAAAGAAACTCGAACCGGATCTCTATCCCATTCTTGTGCCCAAGTGAGAGGAAAGGTTCTAGAACTATCGAAAAGTCCAATCCAGGGAAGATATGATGGGAGGAAGATAATTATTATATTCTTTCAGAATGAGAGGGAGGATCGTCGTCTTCTTCCCGTTTACGTTCAATTCCATTACCATCCCAAGGTAATTTCAATTACTCTCTTCAAGGGATCAACATTCTCTACAATCTCAGTTATCTATCGATAGGTGGATGTAGGGAATGCACAACATTTGGAATGAGCTATCAATGCCAACTATCTAGATTTCTAAACGTGTTGCATCACCCATTTACTGTAGAGAGAAATGCGAACGGAAGTCGCTAACTTTGCTCTCAAGGCAAATTCGATTGACTAGGAATGGAGGAAGAAGTTCCCTCCGTAGTGAATAACAATAGAAGGGTGGAATAGCTTGAATTGAGAAAGGGGAAGGGGAATTGTTGTGTACGAGTGTACTCTTCTTCCCCTTCCATCTATCGATTGATTCTTCCGTTCAGGAGAGATTCGCTGATTCGCACACTCTCGACTTCCTTGCTGAAAGAGTTCTCGGTAGACAGAATCTCGAACTGAAGAAGAATGTGACGATTGATCTATTCGAGGTACTCCATCTCCTTCTCTCTCTCTCTCCTTCTCATTCCCGTTCATCCCTTCCTCATCCTTCTCTCCTTCAGATTCCTACTCACACTCGTGATGAGAGTGGATTCCTCGTAGCAGACAAACTCCAATTCGTCTATGAGTCCTTCAATGTTCCCAATCTCCGCAATCAACTTGCTCCTTCTAAGGGTTCGTCTCCCCTCTCCCTCTCCCTCTCCCTC
>LS515529.1:1520660-1547387 GCA_900490845.1 Pristionchus japonicus
TCGTGTCTCTTCCCTTCTCTCTTTCTTCTTTCTTCCGTCTCCATTCTTCATCCCATTAATGCAATCTGGAGTCACGAAATGAAAAGTGAGATGGGGGAAGGGAGAGAGAGCCCTCCCCCCTTCTCTCTCTCTCTCTCTCTCTCTCTCTCTCTCTCCGTTTCCATTGTCCCCTCCTCCCGTCCTCTCCTTCTCCCTTCTCCCGTGTATCGAATACAAATCATTCTCTATGTCCTTCCTTTCCTTTCCTGTCTACCTCTCTTCTCCTCTCCCTTCATCTCTTCCTCAAGGAGGTCCTACGTAGTCTCCATTGTCTCCCCTCACCTCTCTTTCTACTCCCATCTATCTAACCCCTCCCCCCTCCATTCCCCCTTCTCCCTCCAATCTCTCCCCTTTTCAGTCACTCGACTCATCAGCACTGGCAACTCTCAATCTCTACAGTCGAGTTCTGCCATCTCAATCGATTGATTCCCTACTGGAGAGTAGATCAAAAGAAGAGACAGATCTCTTCCAAATGGATCATTTCATCTGTTGTCCTCTCTCTTCTTCCTCTCAATAAACTGTCTCTCCTTCTCTTCCTTCGCCTTCTTCTCAAAACAAAACGAAGCCCCTCCTTAGCTCTTTCCTCCTCTTCTCGCAATGTATGCCGTGCCTAGAATTCCCTTCGTTCTCCTTTTATTCTCCTCCTCCTCCCCCTCTCCTCCCCTTCTTCCACCTTCTCCTCCCCCTCCTAATGCTCCTCCTCCTCTCATCCATTCCTCCCTCAACAGTCATCAGAATCAATCAACAACTTCCTGCTCCCGTCTCTTCTTTTCTCCCTCTGGAGGTGGTATGAACACTGCTTCTTCTTCTCTTTTTTCTTATTTATCCTTGCATTCTGTACCCTTCCCCTCCACTCCACTCCCCCTCCCCCCTTTCTCTTCCCTCTCTTCTCTCTTCTCTCTCCTCCCCTCTTCCATCTCTCTTCCCTAGCTTCCGTCGTCAATTCAATCATATATTTCTGCATTGCCCTCTCGCTCTTTCTTCATCCCATCCTCCCCCTCGCTTCTCACTCGGATTCAATCCCTTCTCATCCATCGATTGGCTATTCTTCCCTTCTCATCCATTCCTTTTGACCTACCATTGACCCTACTCTCTTCTCTCTCTCTTCACTGACCTTTCCCCTTCTCCATCTCTCTCGTTCATCCGTGTTGTTTCTGTTGTCCGTTCCTCGTCCCTTCTCCTCCCTCCCTCCCTCTCCTTCCCTCCATCCTCCTCCTCCCCTTCTCTCTCATCGTTTATCCTTCCAGTTCTCATCATGACAATGATGAGGATCGAGTCAATTCGTGAAGTGGAAGAAGTGGTTGACTTCCTAGTCGATAATTTCCCCCAGACGGAGACTATTCTATCCGCCCTTCGAGTCAAACCATCGTGAGTCCTTTTATTCATCTTGTATTCACTCCCCTCCTCGATACCATCCACTCTTTCTCTGTATCTTTCTCCCTCATTTACATGCATCGTAAGTTCAGTCTTCTCTTAGAGAGAAGTCGGGATGTTTTCAACTAGGCCTCCATCCAATCCTCATCTCTCTTGTCCTTTCCTTCCCTTCTATCCTAGCAACAGACACTTCTTCCTGGTTCCTTCCCTTCCGTCCCTCTTCCCTCCCTAGAGACTCGCCCTGGTTCCTTCCCTTCCGTCCCTCTTCCCTCCCTAGAGACTCTTCTTCACTCAATTCCCTCTTCTCAGATGCGAACTCCGTCAACTTCTTCACGATCTCATCACTGATTGTGCTGGTAAACAATCAGTTTCACGTGTTTCGAGAGATGCGAATGATTCGATCGACGGAGTTATCCTCGCTTCTCCCCATTCACTTCTCGAAAGACAGGTGACACACATTGTTGCATTGAAGTACTTTTGCTTTATTGTAGCTTTTGTATTTTATTGTTGTTGCATTATTGAATGTTGTTGTCAAAAGTGCCAATGTAATGTGATTCCCTCATCAGACCGATCTCCACTCGTATTCCTTTCAGGTCGATCGTCTCTACTCGTATTCCTTCACCGACGAACGACTTCGCATCGCGAATTCCTTTGCCCAGACAGTCTTCAATCGGGTTGATATCCCTTTCCACGTGGAAGAAGTGAGTCGATCTACGATATCTGAATGACACTCACGTATCCACGGAGGGAGATGATTCGGATGAGAGATGGTGCAAATACGATTAGAATGCACGTGATATTCCTGGAAGATGTGGGAGTACCGAGAAGAGAGAGGGGGGGGGGGCGAGAGAGAGAAGGATGGGTGATGGAACGATCGGAAATTAGTCCCATTATTCACATGAATCGAATCCCGTGCTTCTATTTGGATACCCATATCCATCTCCCTCTCCCTATTCATTTCATTCATCTAATTCTTCTTCTCTTCTACAGGCGAATATGCGTTCTCCTCTCTTCATCGCTCTAATTTGTGTTCGTGAATCAGTTTGGGGACGGGGAATCGGTCGGACTCTTCTCTCAGCTGCGTAAGTCACTCATTCTAATTGAATCATCAACAGACGACGTAATCCATTCCATTTCTCCTCTCTTCCCTCCAAAATAGACCAATGATTTCTGACCAAGGAAGGGGAAGATTCTTCCTCCTAGAATTAGAAGAAACGGAGAAACGGAATTGTAGGTCGTAGTGGTAGTCAATCTTAGTATATCGATTCACGTCGATTGTTTGGAAGAAGGGGAGCACTCATTAGTATTCAGAATGGGGAATGGAAAGATATCGAGTTGCCTCCCTTTCAGTATTTCTGCTGGTAAGGAGATCGGGTGTGATGGAGCATTTGGATTGGCGAGCAATGAAAAGGCGAATCGATTACTCGAGAAAGCACTCAAGGCATCGGTGAGTCAATTGGGAAGAATGAAGAGGGAGTTTATGATTGCGAGGACGAGAAGGAAGAAAGAGAGAGAGAGGGAGGGAGAGGGGTCATAATGAAGGTAACTCACTCAAAAAGCGTGCACCTTATTCTCAAAATATCTCTTCACTTTCTGTGAGAGGGCCTTTTCGAGCAACCAATTGCCGAGCTAAAATCAGTACAGATGTCACCTGATTTCATCTGCTATCTTTCGTTTCAAGCCTCGTTAGACTAATGAGTGGAAGGTTGAAGTAGTCGTACTAGTGAGAAGAAGTGAGAGAGACTTGGCTTTACACCTCTCATCGCTAATTGCTTCATTAGAATAGTAGTGTTGAAATGAGGAATGCACTCTTCGACTCTTGGACCTCCCACTTGACATGGCAGGGACAGACATGTTTTGAATGAAGGCCTAGAGTGAAATTTGACCGGAGATGGGATCAGATTCACCTCTCGTTCACTCTAGTTTCTTTACATCCTCCAAGTTGTGTTCAGAAGAGTAGTTTGAGAGGGATTTGATTAGTGAAGCGGAAAGGAAGGAAATTATAGGAGAGATGCAGTTGGCAGTGGATGGAAAGTGAAGACTTGATTGATCCTTTCCACTGCCTGAGATTTGTGTGATTGAGTGGAAAATAGATGGTGAGAGTGAAGTGAATGGTGGGAAGTTCTCAGATAGAAATGAGAGATGAATGGAAGGGAATCGAATCTATTCCAGCCTCAGGGAGTTCTCTATGATTCGTGGAAAGGTGAATACAAGGAACCTCCCATCGTCCCTCGTGATTGCAGAGATAGAAAGATGGTATTCCGAATTGGCCACTTCTGAGTCCCTCTCCTCCTCCCTCCATCTCCTCTCCATCCCCTCCCCATCTCCTATCTAACATACCCTCTTCCCTATCTATTCCACTCCGGGATTATCAAACTTCTCCTACCGGAATCAACAGCTTTATTCATAATTGGGAATCGACCACATCAAATAGCGACATTCCTGTAATCAGAACTAGTTTAGAATGGCAGTCATTTAATATTCCGTCGAGCTTTAACCCATCTCTTTTTCCCATGTTCACTTTCTGCATCGGTGCATTCAACACTTCACTCGTATGATTTCACTTGTACCATATGATAAAGTCGTCCTTCCATCAGCCATCGATTACAAGTCATTACAAGCATGATGGCGGGGTCCTTATTCATGTTTATCTTTTTTGCGTTACCATTTCCATATTTCAATAGTTTTGCATAGTAGGAAAGGAAATGGAAAGCGACACCATCCTCAGTCTATCTCCTCTCCTCCATTCTTCATTCTACTCGTTTATCAGTGAAGGAGTGCGGTCTTTCCTTCCCTTTTTTCTCCCTTCTCCCTTCACTCTTCCCCTCACAATCAATCAATAATGGCCGACCGTAGCATGAAGAAGATGAAGAAGAAAACGGTTACATCGAACACGAAGAGTACGATAGTTATTGATTATTGATTGATTCATTCCATTTGAGAGACGGAATCGATGATGGGAGAAGTAAGTGCGAGTACGCGAAGTATGAAAAGAACGAAGAAATCGAAATCAGCAGTTAGAGGAGGACCAAGAGAGAAGGCTCCCACTCCCAGAACTAAGCAATCCACGAAGTTCGATATGTCTACCGTACTCCATCGATTAGTGATAGATGTATCACATCTTTGCTTCTGTGAACGCATGTCCTACAACCGTATCCTTTTGAGCTACAGACTTGTTTATCAGATGGCTCGATCGATATCTCCTACAGTAATCTCGTTTCAGGACGAATAAGGAGGATCCAGATGCAGGTCGAAGACCAGAATACTCAGTTCGCAATCCGGATGCTCCCTCTCCAACTCAATTGAATGATCTGAGACAATATGTGAAAGTGAGGAATGGTTGTAGAGATGAGAGAGATGGATCCTCTTGAGGAAGTACTCGATAAGGGAGTCACCGGATTATTGGAAGAATACGAAACTGTCAAGAAGTACGATAGTCTACCTGAATTCCATCGATCGATTCACACTCTTCAGATACAATATCGATCCGATGCTGAACAAGAACCATCTGGCCAATCCAACCAAGAACCGTTACAAGGGTACTGTAATAGTGATTGATTGCATATTATCGATTGGATCTCTTGAGATATCTACTGTATCGATCCGACGAGAGTGATACTCGAGGGAGAGGGAAACAACTACATTCATGCCAATCATGTCAAGGGAGATCCATTCATCAATGATGTCATCTGCACTCAGGTTGGGATTGCAATTCTGAGAGATTGTATGTTTAGATTACGGTAGAGTTATTGATGAGGTTACTGTATCGTATTGAGGGTCCTCTGGAGAATACAACAGACGACTTCTGGAGGATGATCGCTCAAGAGAATGTGGGATACATTATCATGCTGTGTGATTTGATGGAATTGGGAAAGAAGAAGTGTCAGAAGTATATCCCTGAGAAGATCGATGAAGAGAGGTCATTCGGCGGTACGGTAGACCCGAGAAATACTGTAGTTACTGGGCTATCTTTCAGAGATCAAAGTGACGCTTCTCCAGTGTAATTCGACAGATCCTCAGTTCATCAAGACGAGTGTATTGATGGAGGCTCCTGGCACGAATGCTCGAGTCATCTACCATTACCAATGGAAGGAATGGTATTTATCGATATCTGCTCTGACTACCGTACTCCTTCTTATTCCAGGCCGGACCATGGCGTGCCTGTAACGACGAATGCCGCCCTTCGCGCGCTTTCCGCCATTCGAGGCAGCACCTTCACCGCCGTCGTCCATTGTTCAGCTGGAGTGGGTACGGTACATCGATCGATCTGTTGATACCGTAATCATAACAATCGTTGCAGGACGCACAGGCACTCTGGTAGCAGTGGAGTGGGTTCTGCAGACGATTATGAAGGGAGAGAAGGTGGATATGATAAAGATGCTGAAGGAGATGAGAAGTGAGTAGTACGGTAGAGAGCTCGATTACGGTATAAATGAATATATTGATTGCAGACCAACGAGCTCACGCAATTCAGACGAATATGCAGTATGTGTACGTGGCTCAATGTGCACTCAGACTATGGACCAAAGTGGATAAGGAGAAGCTGCATCCCTTACTTTCCAATGAAGATGTGAGCATTGTGGTTGAGGGGGATTGGCTGTAATCGACTAATTGAAGGTGTTCCTCAATTTCTCATCCGATATGAAAGCAGCGAATGCGGATGCATACAATCCGAAGGTACTCAATTGTCAAATCCCCTCCTCTCCAAAGTTCTCTTCAGTGAATGGATCTCTTTTATTGTGGGAGAACAACTTCTTGCTTACGAAACCGACTCGTAACCTAAAGAATTTGATAAAAACTGATCTTGTGTATTTTTTCCTTGTGAACCAATTGGAAGTAACTAGAACACCATGTTAATTCTTTGTGAACGAATCGACTCGTGTTATAACGGTCTGGAAGTTGAGATGCGAAACAGAAATAAGGGCACTACTGCGCATTGTGTATATTGATAAGAGGAGAAATTGTTCGGGAAACTGATTGTTTCAGAACCTACTTTGCAGTGGCAGTCATCTAGTTTTCCGTCGAGCTTTAACCCATCTCTTCTCTCATTTTCACTTTCTGCATCGGTGCATTCAACACTTCACTTGTACCATATGATAAAGTCGTCCTTCCATCAGCTAGAGATTACACTGGGAAGAATATGATCACAAGGTGGTGAGAATAGGCAAGAGAACGGAAGTAGTACATGAGAATGGAGAGGAAGCACGGGTGACCATCGGTCAATCTCTCTTTTTTATTGTCCATTCCGTCTTTACCTTCTCTATCTATGCTTTTTCTCCTTCCTTCTCTCTCTTCTCAATCAAATGTTCTATGGGCGGATCTCCATTCGATTGAGTGATCAGTGTAGCTAATTCTCCTTCAATCTCCATCCTCTCCTTATCCCCTCTGATCCCTCCCTTTCCCTCCTTCCTACCCCCCCTCCCCCCTCCTCTCCCTCCTCTCATCCAGAATGGTAATGGATGCTCGATTCGCCATCGGTAGTTCAGCCTGTCTCGACCCTCCTCCTGCACACAATCCCATCTTCAGAATTGTCGCTCATCAAGGGTATGAACTCAATTATTTCTATATCTTCCTAGTTGCTTCAATTAACTTCAATTTTTGCTATATCTTCCTAGTTGCAAATTAACAAAAGTTCCATTTCGAATCAGAGAAGTACCGGAAAAGGAAGAGCGGGAGAGAGAGAGAGAGATAGAGAGATTGATAGTGTGGTGGAGCGATTCGAATTGAGTGAGAAAAGTAAGAAGATTGAGAGTACTCTTTCGTTACCTAAATCACTTGATTGCCTCTTCTTCTCGATTCGAACGAAAGAACGGAGAAAAGACGGTATTGACCTTAAATGAACGAGGAATGAGAGTGGAGAGACAGAGAGGAGACTCGCTTTCGTATCTATGAAGGATTGACAGATCTGGATTTATGGATTCTTCTTCATTTCAGGAATGATAATGGTCACTACATCCAAGATGCTGATCCAGAAGAGGAACCTGAACCCGCTGTGATGTTCCCTTCCATGAGATTACTCGTTGCTGGTCTGTCTCCTCCTTCAGATTCAGATTGTGATCTTTGATCTCTCAGCCCTTCTCTGTTGTTGTTTCATTGCCCTCTCCGTCTCAACTTCTAATATGGCCGTTGCTCTCATCTGTATGACTTCGTGTCCAATTCATGGATATGGAGGAGAACTGAGATGGAAACCAGATGAGGTCAATCATTCATCCATTCAGTAGAAGAGATGGTTAGCTGGCAGATGATTCAATAAGAGTAATCATAGGGATGGGAGTTGCAATCGATAGTAAGGTAAGAGTGAGGGGAGAATAGCTAGTTGTTCCTTCCTATCTCACGGTCACAAATTGTGATGAGTGATGAGTGAGGAGGAATGAGAGGTCGGAGGAAAGGATAAACTGCTCAAGACAATACATGCGATCTCGCTCGATTCCACTCGATTATTCTGAACGTTTTATCTTGAACATACACTTGAAAAACTGATCTCTTCATATCTTTTTTGGCGGAGAGACTGAGTGACAGTGTAACAATCGATCTTCTTGAGGAAGGATACGTTCTGGCAGCTCAGAATGCGGGTTCTCTTCTTATGCTTCTAACTGGAATGTTCGCTGATCGATTGAATGGGAAGTTGATGGTCTGTCTCTCTCTAATCCTCGTAATCATCGGAAATGGAATGCTTCCTCTCATGGCTCCTTCTTCCTTCTGGTTAGCACTTTTCTATGATTTCAAACATTATCTTGCACGTTCTCACGTTAACTGCTGAGATGTTTTCTGAAACTTAATTGTTGATGCTGAGTTGAACAGTTCCTTATCTTCCCATCTCTCTCTCTCTCTCAGGTATGCAGTGATCGCCCGTCTCCTCGTGGGTGCATCCGATGCCTGTCTCATGCCTGCCACCAACTCCCTCATCACTCGATGGTTCCCCCAAGCAGAAAGAGCTGCTGCCATCGGATTGATCACTGGAGGAAGACAGATTGGTAAGAAGAGAGGGGGGGGGGGGTCTGTAGGGGGATGCTCTCCGTACTCTCTCCGAATTGGATTGGACTCGAGTGCAGAGAATAAGTTGGGGAGACTCACGATTCAATCTAGGTACTCTGTTCATCCTTCCTACAGCGGGATATCTCTGCACTCGCAAGGATATTCTCAATGGATGGCCTGCTATCTTCTATCTTTCTGCTGCCATCTCGCGTACGTTCCGCATAGTTGTCTGTTCTCTGTCGTTCATTTCAGAGATAAAATGGAAAATTAAATGTTTACAGTGTTGATCGCACTCTTTTGGATTCCGATAGGAGCTGACAAACCGGGAAAGCAATGCTGTATCAGTCAGAGGGAAAGACTTTACGTCGAGAGCAGGTATTCTACAGTTATTCTATTTTTCTCATTTCATTATTGCTTTTTTATGCCACTCGTTTGAACCTTTTATAACACTTTCTGAAATGAAATATTGAAAAAAAATTATTACTACTCGAGTTGTATTCATACCAAGTTAAAGCAAACTGTCTTCAGAATCGCGTGTGAATCAATAGGGAAGAGAACGGATCGTTCCCGTCGTGTTCCCTATCGTCAGATGATCCGTTCGACTCCTCTTCTCGCGGCTGTTTTCGCCCTCGTCTGCCATGAATATCCACTTGTTATCATGCTACAATTCCTTCCCAATTACATGAGAGATGTACTCGGATTTGCACCCACCAGTGAGTTATTCCAATTTGAAAAGTATCCAATGAAAATGCTTCTCAAAATCAATAATGCTAGAGAAATCATTCAGAAGAGATGAAAATTGAAATAGGAGTAATGTTGAGGGAATGGACTTATGTCAACTCTTCCAATCGCTTGTCTATTCATCTCGAAGACTCTTTCTTCTTCACTCTCTTCATATCTGACAACCAAGAGGAAGATGGATAAAACCTTCGTTTGCAAGGTCAGCTATTCACTTCTCATTCGAATCTCTCTTAATCTCTCTTCTCCAGGTCTTCAACGGAGTGGCATCAGCTGGTCTCTCAGCCTCAATCCTCATCGTTCCTCTATTCAATAAGGAAGAGGCCTATCTCGCAGTTGGATCACTCTCTCTTGCTATGCTTTTCGCTGGTTAGAACCAATACTTCCGTTGTCTGAATATCTCGAGTGATTATTTGATTACAACTTCCCTTCAAATAGCATTGATGCTTGCAGGACTACACACTCCGGGTGTACAGACTTCTCTGGTTCAATTGGCTCCTCCCTTCTCGGGAGTAATCACTGGCTGGTTCGTCTCTCTCTTCCCTTCCCTCTCCTCTCCTCTCTCTTCCAGGTCTTTCTTCGTCGTCGCGTGGTTCGGAATTGCCAATAAGATTCTCACTAAACACATTGTACAGCATGGTAAGTTCTACATAATTGAGCTTCTGAAGATACTATTCTTTCAAATATGCATAGACTGAAATGACTCTAATCGTTGAGGTTCATCGGAGGAATGGGGAATAGTCCTTCGAGTGGCGGGAGTCGTCGCTGCTCTTCCTGTTGTCGTCTTCTCTCTCTATGGATCAGCAGAGAAACAGCATTGGGCTGCTCCTTCTTCCAAATCTTCCGTCTATTCTCTATCTAATTCATCTAGAAAGACTTCCACTGTATCAAGAAAGAGTGCTATCACTAACAACAATAACTGAAGTCGCTTTCATCTTCCCACAACATCCTTGTATTCTTCCCTTTGCATTGTTTGTATCAAGAAAGAACGAGTTGTTAGCAAATCGGGTCAGCAAATAAATCAATTTCATCTTTGCAGTTCCTCTGAGAAAGTACAACTCTGGTTCGAAATGGACACTAGACCGATAAAGCTTGCTCTATACATATAAAAGTGACACGATCTTCTTCTCGAATAAAGCACAAGAATGAAAGTACAAGAGAAATCTTGGACGAAAGAGTGATATCGAGATGGAACGTTTGTTCCAGTCTGTGGCATCAATCAGGGAGTGAATTTACATGAAGAGGGGAAGGGGAATACAAGTAAATCAACGGGGGTTGAATAAGAGAGATAGTCAACGGGTTGAAGGATCATCGTATTATAGATACACATAGGAAATGATGGAGTTAATAAGTTAATATTGACGAGTGGAATGACAGATTGAGTGATGAGAAGTGTGAGAAGAGAACTATGCAAGATTAGAAGAGATGAGATCATTTAGAGCAGATCATCCTACAACAAATTTATTTTGACATACAATGCTAAAAGAAACCCTTCGCTTAATTAACCGAACCACAAACCTTGACCATTCGCGCGCTTCTCTCATTCCTTCCGCTTTGTCTTTATTGATATTTAACGGGGCAACGAACTGTGCTGCGTAGACAGCGCTAGAATTAGAAGAAGTAGAGAAGAATGAAAGGAAGGAAGGAAAGGGAGAGGAAGAGGGAGGAGGAGGAGGGAAAGGGAAGGGTAGAGAGAGGAAGGAGGAGGGAAAGGGAAGGGTAGAGAGAGGAAGGAGGAGGGAGCATGCATTCACTTACTAGGGCGATTCCCTTTTGAAGTGTTGGACAAGGATATCGGAGCTACTTGGTTTGAGTCTGGAGATGACATCGTATAGTTGAGGATCCTCTAATAATCCCTCTGCAGGTATGACTACTCTCCCTGCCACTCCTTTTGCCTGAAAGGGATCACTCAAAGGTCCGTCGATGGTCGTGCAAATGGATGCATCTCTTCCATAAGATATTCGGGTGAGGGAGGGGGGGGGGGAGGGTGGGTTAGGGGGTCGTGCAGTGCAATGGACGATGGTGCATCTATTGACTTCGCATTCTAATCGATGACTCGCCTTCACAAGATCTCCATGGTGTAATGAATTGGGATCAGAAAGGGAAGATCGACTCAATGATTCTCTCGATTGAATATCTGGTACATTATTCATTTCCATATCCGAATCAACAGCGGAATCACACGAAGTCACGCCACCCATCTGTAAGGAGAACAATTGGATGCGGAATACATATATGAAAAATGCGCCAGTTTTGTAGACAAGAATTTGAAAGGGAACCTCTGGAGAGAGGACAGTGGGAATTTCTCTGTAGGATCCGAATGATAACTGCGTTGATCCTCGAGTCATCCTAAAAGAGACTTCAATCCATCTATTGTGAATGGAAGACGAACCTTCGTTGTGGTGATTTGTTCGAGTTCGAGTCCAATCGTGGAGTGTTTTTAGAGTCAACTGAGAATCTCCGTAAATGGGGAGGCATCGGATAGAGAGAAGCAGCGAACACTGATACCGCTCAGATTACAAATATACTTTAATAATAACTAAATAAATACCTGAGTTAGGAGCATCCTTCTCTTTAGGAGTCTCTTTCTCCTTCAGAGCGTCCTTATCCTTGTCCTTTGTTATCCTGTCTCTCTTTCTCAATGGAGTCTCTGATCGATCTTCCTGCTTTATCGAATCCAGTTTTCGCTTCCGTTTGTTTGGTTCGTTCCTACAATCAATTACGTTAGTAATCATCACTTACCATATTTGCATATTTCCTTAAGCGAACCTTGGAGTGGCAGTATCTCTCAATTCCTTCTGTTCATTCGTCATTTCCTCCTTTACCTCTTTCTTCACTTCATTATTCACTCCTTTTTTACTACTAACCATATCTTCGTACCACTAAAAATAACATTATTGTCAAAGATATACGGTAATCCAACACTAGAAAGTACTTGGTTCTGACCTTTTCCATGAACTTGAGATATTCAACAAGATCATCATACATCTTATTCATCTTCTGTTGGATTTCCCTCGTATATCCCAACACATCGTCGTTAGTCTGGAATGCCAACCATCTACTATCACTCAATTATTTGAGAAAAAATAGCATAGAATGAGAAGAGATGCATACATGATTATACGATTCAGCGTTTTTGAAGATGAGATCAAGGTGTTCTTTCATCTTTCTCTCCGTCTCATACAATCCCTCCTGAGCATTCTTCCTCATCATATTCAACCACATTGGTTTCTTCACTCGCGTATTGTAATCCTTTAGGCCTTGTACAACCGGATCCTCTCGGTAGAACTGCAATTGCAAATATTAGCAGGATGGGGAGAGGGAGGGGGAATGCAATCTTCCGTCTCCTGATTCTCTTTCCCTCACTTACCCTCAGATGGTCGATGGGAATGAGATCAGTGATGAATCTATCGAGAATATCATCAAGAGGAGTAAATAATGTACTCATGATCTTTCTTTCCATCGATACCTGACAATACGAATTATTTTACCAAACATTGTTTTGAGGCGATCAACAATTTCAGAATACAAATGTAAGAAATATATTTGCGTGAGGGGAATTGTTCGCAAACGACTGGTATCGTGATCAGGATTACAACTGTTTAATAGTGGAAATAACTCACACATTCGAGATAGTGTTTCTCCCTCTTCTGAGTCAATTCAGATAGTAATCGAGCCCTCTCGTACATAACTCTTCCTTTATCACGAGCATAATCACGAGGAGTCTTCACTCGAGGAACTATCTTCTTCTTGATCTGAGAGTACGACACAATTATCAGATTGTATTCAAGAGAACGAGAATGTGAGTACAGTGAGATCCCGATAAAGAAACACCATCTTTCTCTGTGCATTGACGACCAAGTACATTTGACTCACCTGGAGTCTTCGTATGAGTGGCAATCCACATCTCTTCTTCCTCTTATAGAACCAGAATCCCATAATATCCTGGACGATATCCTCGCCCATCTCTCCAACTCTATCCTCAATCCGCTTCTTCGCCTAAAATATCTCCATTTAGGGAGAAGAGTATTCCATGATCACACCACTAATCCATATAGACTGTAGTTCAACAGTATCTCAACAGTATCTCGACAGTATCTCAACAGTATCTCAACAGTACCGTACCTCAGTATCGACGGTCGGGACGGAGGAAGTGGAGGCAGTCGTCACTTTCTCCTCCACTCGTTTACGAGCACGACGAAAAAAGAGTACATTATTATCAATATTGTAATACGTGAGAATCATTGCTGGTAGAAGCAATGCTTTCTCCATCTCAGGGTCAACCCCATCGAGTTTGTTTTACCTCAAATCGTGGTAGTAGCCCACTCGGTTTTGCTTAATATGGCCACAGACCCACCCGATTACAAATATTGGTTTTAACTCCTGCCCACATATTTTGTCTGTATTGCGCTCTAATGGAGAATATATAGAACGGATTTGAAGTACATACTTAATTGCTTCGATTGCTCTCTTCTTGTTCTTCGCGAATTCGTTTTCTCCCACTTTGACTGATCCGTGCAAGTGACAGTAGACGAAGCGCTCAACATCAATTATTCATTATTTGAGAGTCCACAGCAGTTTATTCCACTACCGTATCCCCATACTTACCTTAACCGTGACTCCATCGGGTGATTTGGGGTCTTCGATAGTATTGGTAATCATCTGGAGCTTCGCTTGTTTGGCACAAGTGACGTGGAATGACTTGACACAACTACCCTTCGAACACTGCAGACAAGCTCCTACCTTCGTCTGTCAAATCATTTCATTACCATACATTTGGAAAGGGTGTTTTCTCTCCAATTTTAGAGTATCCGATTGAATAGGTAGTGCATCTAACGAACCTTGCAGACGAGACATCTCAGTTTCTGTCTCCTCCTCAATGAGTTGTGCACTCCTTCGATCGGTTCGAGGAAGGCAGTGTTCCCGAAGTGAACCTGCAAAAACCTTTTTTCGTCTACACTCGAACACATATTCCAAAATGGATGAAATACACCTATAATAAACAAGTACCTCATTGAGCCAGATAGCACAAGAGACATGGGCCCATTTCCCTTCGGCGGTTGGCTTGAATGCTCCGTCTCGCAGGGGACACAACTCGCATTTCACAGCTTCCATCGGAGATAACTTGCACTTTCGACACAGCCATTGACCCTCCGGGATGTACGGAACACCGTAACAATCCTCAAGATTCTCAATTCACCCAAGAACAATATATTGTCTTCATTAAAGCGGCAAGAATAACACAGTGTCGATAGCTACCGTAATTATGTAATTTTTGGAATCGATTTAAATAATGACCTGATGCACAGCAATATTGCACATATCGCAGTAGATGATCTGGTTGACATTCTCGACATCTCCATTCCCACAAATACAACAATCGTCATCCAGATGATCACTTCCATCCACTGAACTCCCATCGTTATTCGCATTCTGCAACCATGAGATATTAGTTACTTGTACCGTTCCCATCTCGAGATGGCTCCATTTTACACTGTTGCTAAGAATTATGACGGAGAACTCAACAATATCACTTATGATCATACAATCAATTAACACAAAAGAGTACCTTGAAGTAAGTTTCCTTCTCCAGCCGATCCATCACCTGAAATATAAGAATTTATGCTTGTTTTATCACTTTAATTAAAATCTATCGTAACTCCAGCTCTTAAAAATCATAACACTTTTTTTGTATTCTTATATTTTTTTCATGAAAACAGATGGGTTTTGCAGCATATATACGGCAATAATCGAAGTAGTTCTGGAAATAAATAGATAACTCACGAGTTCGAACTGTTCATCTTCAATCTTCTTCCCTTTCTTCTGATTTCTCTTCGCATTCTCTTCGTTCAGAAATATCTGATCCTGAAATGATTACGTTATTGATGCACAGTACATATACCATGCTTTCTGATCATGATGCATAAATACATCATATGCACAGACTATATCAGAGGCGAAATAATTCTCACTTCTTCATCCAGATCGTATTCGATGGTGTCTTCCATCTCCTGAGCAGTCTTCTGCTCTGATCGTATGTATGGACCGGAACGAGAGTGAGAAGGAGCATCTAGCTGATAACTGATCGGTTTGTAGTTAGCAGGAGTGAGAGTGATGGAAGTAGTCTTGAATTGCTGAGAAGGATCAGTTGAATCGAGGAAGAGACACAAAGAGTACAAACCTTTCGGAATTCAGCCTCTGCCTCTGCAGTCCTCTGTTCCGGTGCGAGGTCCTTATCACACTTATATTTCACTGTGAGAGAAGCATTGGGAAGTAATCTCTCTCCAAAGTTAAGATCCACGGGTTGGAGATCGAATAGAGCCATATCCCATTCACTCTTCCATCATTACGAGTACGCAACTTGAGCACTGCAAAGAGAAAAAAGAGATTATATTAGACCACGCGAGAATAAGAAACAGAGAAGTACAAACTATGAGAAACGAAGCGTCAGAAATAGATAATTTGTAAAAACTGGATTAGAAACAATAACAAACAACAAGCTAGTCGGAAAATGAAGCAGCATGTGAGCGGGCCCTCTGGCAGGTCACAATCATACAGAACGCTAACATTCCGCGCGGGAAGATGTACATCGGAAGTCACTCAAGCATTGCCAATGGGTCAAATACGTGATCAAGCAATTTAGAATAAAATACTTATTGAATTGAATTGAATTAGATATTAATTATTACAAAGGGAACAGATACACACTAATTTAATTAACGAGTCGTCAATCAGAAAGAAAGTAAATACCATTTCAATGTGGAAATTTCAATTTCAATACTTGAGATGCGCGGTATGATTAATATGCGAGAGATAACATAATGAGCTGCTCAAAACTAAAAAAGAACAAGACAACAGAAAATTACTCCCACATGGTTAGCTTCAAACGCAAGGTTGATTACGAATGCGGCATTAATAATTCTTCTACAACACTGCACCAGCTAGATTGAATATCATCTACGCAATAGAAACATCAATGAAAGAATAATGAGAAGGTGAAACACCCACTAACAACATGGAACAGTGCAATCGACGAAAATGCGAAATAAGAGCTATTGCAGGCACATTTGCAACCAAAATAGCGTAGAAGCTAGATCGGAGAAATATGGAAGAACCGCATGGGGCCGCAGAGCTATGCTAAACACAAATTAAGACCATTTATCGCCCAAACCAGTCATTAAAACAATTTCATAACGATTCATGCAAAGTGCTCAATGAATTGATTAGAAAAGTACTCTTACAGTAATCATTTTTCCGCGGTCTTTCAAAAAGATACAGTACTTTATTCATACCGTAGTCTATATTTTATTTATTTTTAATATTTTAAATATATTTTCAAAACAGCATTTTATATAATAATTTTCTTTAACTGTTTCACAAATTCTCTTCTAATAGCTCCTCTTGGACAGAAAAGAAGAGAAAGAGGTGGGCACTTCTCTTCGAAGGAATCAAATGGAAAGTGACAGATGGGGTCTGATTGTATGGATGAGCCATTCTTCTTCCCTTCGACGATGAAGATTCTGTGGTGCATCAAAATCGATGAATCCCACACTCGAATCTGTACTCTTCGTCTTCGTAATGGTCCACTCTCCATTCTTGGCTCTCTTCTTCAGTTAATCGTTGCTAATGCTGCTCTTGCTCAGGTTTCTCTTTACGATCTCCCTTTCCTTCCGTTTTTGAATGGGCAGACCCCCGCATGATTCTTATTCTTCTTTTTATTCCCGTTAGGGCATCGTAACTGCTGAAGTAGGGCAAACAAAATAAGAGAAACCACAGACTACAACGAGAAACTGAATATTGAATTGTAGAAATGTTCATCATATTTTGAATGGTTCACAACTGGAACTATCAGCATCAAACCATCGAATATCTCTCCGATTCCAGCATGGTCTCTCAATCTTTCTCCATCGTGACATCTTCCTATGCAGATCGAACATTGACGAGTCAACGGCCGATTGGTCGGTGCGTCTCCCCCTCCCCCTCCCCTCCCTCCCTCCCTACAGTATTCTCTCCCTGCAGACAATCTTCCTCGCCTATGACATCATAATCTTCGACTTCGGTCTAATGAGACGTGTCCTGGGTACAGAAGAGTGCGTAGCCAACTATCTCGGTCAGTCATTTCCATTCCAATTTCTCCCTCGAGAGACTAGATGACGTCACTTCCCTTCTCGTTATAGTCTCTACTAGTTCATTCCACCCTCTCTTTCCTATCAATCTCATCCCAGATGGAGGATACATGCGTTCCCTTTGGTGTCTTCAACAATCGGGAGCACTCCTTCTAGCCATTCTTTGTCTTCTTCTCTCTCCCAGGACTATTTGGTTACTGTGGCCAGGTGAGTGTCCCCCTCCATCCCTTCACTACATCTTCCTCCCTTCTCTTAGCCCTTCTCATCCAATCCTCCTACTCCCTCGGTCTATCAGTCCTCACAATGGCAACTGCACCCAAACTACTCGATGCTCTCTCTGGTTAGTCCATCTCACTCCCTTCCTCTCTTCGTCAATCCAATCAACTCCCTTATCAGGTGTGGTGGATTCAGCACTTGCAACACGATTCATCCTTTATTTCACTGGATTTGCCTTCAATTGGCTGTTCACTTTCATCCTATGGCATCATTATTGGGAATTAGAGAAGAGAAATAAGGAGAATCGATCAGGAAATGGAGATGAACAAGTAGAGTGAAGGAGGCCCGTTGATAAAGAGAAGAAAGCATCACAGTCTCACGGAGATCAATATCGAGACTAGTACAGTACACACAATCATCGGGGTGGGACTCAGCCTAATGATCCTGATGCTGCGAGAATCTTGCAATTCTCGTAGATCCTCAATGCTTTCTCGTAATTCGACCAAATCCTTGGTGCTTTCACTTTGAGAACAGAGAGAATCTTGACCAGTTCATCATGAGTTGCATCTTGGTCTGAAATGAAGATGAAATGAAGGAAAGAGAGAAGGAGGGTCGAGGGTCGAAGATGAACGAAGGATTTTGAATGAGTCTGTGTAGAGAGTGAAGGAGAAGAGAAGACTCACGATGGGAGGCGATTTTATCGAGGATTGATTGTAGTGGATGGGCACCGCACAACTGAAAGAGAGAAGAAGTCGGTTAGTGTGGAAAGGAGGGAGAACAATGGAGTGAGACAAGACAAGAGAAAGTGTCGTCAAACGATGAGTGGGAGAGGAAAGGAAGAGAGACCAACGAGGAGATCCACAACTACTGATTGTTTATTCCGACGGAGGATCCGTTTGAGGAGAGGAGGATAGATAGAGAGGTCTATTCAACTCACTTCATCGATCTTCGCCTCCAATGCCTGAAAGGGAATGAGTCATGATTCAGTTGTCAAATATTCTCGGAATGGAAGTGGGTGACTCAATGACGAAGAGAAGGAACGGACCTGCTGTTGCTGTAGTGATGATGTAGAAGAAGCAAGAAGAGGATGGATAAACAATTGAAGGACGAGGAGAGGATAGAAGAATGGAGAGGATAACATGTGAAGGAGGATCTATTAATGAATGAATTCCTCCTCCACGGTCCACTTATTTGTATTAGCACGAATAAGACAAAGGGGAGGAGAGAGGAGAGGAGGGAGGGGGAGGAAGGGGTGGAGGATAGGGAGGAGGAGAGGGAGGAGGATGGGGTAAAGGGGGAGGAGCAGTTGAATTATGCTCATTCCAATAGGAGAAAGGAGAGAAAGGGAACGTCATCTGGAATAGACTCCGCCTACTTTATGAAGTGTAGACTGATTGTGAGAGATAAGAGAGATAATGGAAGAGTGGACGAAGATGAGAAGTGTCCGAGAGATGGACTGAAGTGGGGAAGGGATGATTAGAGGATACTGAGGATGATAGAAGAAAGGTGTTGATCGAGAAGGGAGAAAAAGAGGATATCACAATCAAGTTATCAATTGAGGGGAAGAGGTGAGGTTCGGGGAAATCCTTGCACTGATAGGCCAAATTGGAGCTGACTAATGAAGAGCAGCCTTGATTAACCCACGAGGAGGGGAATTCCCTTCTCAATAGCTGTTTGATCTGCAATAAAGAGTGGGAACAAGGACAGGAGTATCGCCTCGAGACTTTCCCTCCCTTTCTTCCTCCTTCTCTTCCAATCTCCTCCCACTCCAAATATGAATGATACATGATTGTCTCCCCTTTCCTTCTCTTGATCAACTCCCTTCCATCCTCTGATCATCTTCCCTCCTCTCTCCTCTCTCTCCTCCCCCTATTCCCATCTCCGATCTGACCTCTCCTCTCCCTCTCCTCTCTCCCCTCTCCCTCGCCTCTCCCTCTCTCTCTCAAATCAGTCTCGTTCTATGAACCCATCGAGAGCTCTCTTCCTTCGACTCTTCTCTATTGGATGGCTCCTCACTACAATTACCAAGTCAGTATTTATTTGTTAGTTCTATCGTCCCGCCAATGTAGTCATTAGACCTAACGGTTGTCTCCAAATAGCTTCAAGTGCTTCAAAACAAGGGAAACCGTCTGGACCATTCCCACAGGTTGCATCACCTGATTGATCTTGTTTCAGTTTCCCCGCAGCTTTCACTCACACCTCTCTCAACACGGCTGTCCATCTAGTGAATGCCTATCTGAATGAGACTTACTCCAATAGAGGAACTCCACTCGCTCATGCTGAGGTCAGTCAGTCTATAGTTGTTTGATCCCGATACGAGTCATAGTCATCCCCTCGATACATCCTCCCTGATGTCACCTCCAATTAGTTCATCTTTGCTGTTTTCCTTCCAAATTAGTCTCCCTTGGATCCTCATCCCCCAAATGTCAAGAGAGGAAGAAGGGGAGGGAGGGGGTGCGCACATAGTTTCACACTCCCGACTAATGCGTCATACTAAGTTCGTGCTCATTCGTTTTTAGTGAGTCAGCTAATCTTGGATTGCGGATATTCGATTCCATTCAGTCTTGTCTCAATCAGTCGTAGTACTTGCATCATAGTCAACCAATTGATACAAGTGGCGGGGACCCTAAAATACCTTCCTCTTGTTCTCTTCATCTCAATTGTTTGCATGGGATGAGTGAGAGGAGGAAGACTAGTGGGTCCATCCCCCATTGGCATTTCCTCCTCTCTTCCTAGGTCATCCCACTCATTTGACATCGAGGTGAGAAGAGAAGAAGAAGAAGAGAGGAGGAGAATACCTTATTGAGATCTGTCGGAGATAGTGTGGGAAAGTGCGATGTGCACCCATTGTCAGTGACAGATTATGAGTAGTGAGGAAGGGAGGAGGAGGGATACTCTCTCCATTCAATATACTCTCTTGTCTGTATGACTAGTGAGAGAATATAGGAATAAAGGAGAGTGAAGGTGTGCACGCAATTGGTGATATGGAGATGTGATAAGATTGGAATGAGAGGACAGGAGGAGGGAGGATCACGAGATTATCAATCGATAATGAATGGAATGGTTTCAGTTGGTTCTATTCAAATCTGGAATGAACAATGTGTGGTATGCAGCACAAGTGGCGGGAGCTCTTCTATCGGCCATCGTATGTGATAGACTGGGAAGGAAATGTAAGTGGAGAAGAACGAGAGAGAGACGGAGAAATGAAATCTAGGAATAGAATGAAATGGAAGAAAGTACCATGACTAACTCACTACTTCTTACTACGAATAGATCTCGCTAACAAGATTTGTCCATTCTCTACCATTTGATTCGTCTCCTTTCAGTTGCCTACATTGCTTCAATCGTAATGATGTCCTCTGCTTCTGCCATTCAAACTCTCTCCACTACTCTTCTTCCCTTCCCCGAATTAATGATCCTCGGAAGAATAATCATGGCCCTCTTCTCTCCTCTCTCCGATGCTGCACTCATCCTCTATCTACAGGTACCGTACCCCTCTTCCCTCCCTTGCTCTACCGTAATCCTACGGTACTCCAGGAATGCGCCCCCACTCATCTACGAGGAACGCTCTCTTCTCTCTTCTCTACTGGATATGCAGTAATGTGTCTAATTGGAATGCCTCTCGGACACGAATCTCTCCTTGGTTGGATTCATCTTTGATCTCTGCGCTATCATCTTTCTCTTCTCAGGTCATTCCCTACCCCTTCTTCTCTTCATTCCTTTCCCAGTCGGAGTTCTCTCTACAATCTTCCTCGTTTGGATGCCTGAGACTCCCAAATATCTCATGATTACCAAGTAGGTCAATACACCCGTTGAGTCAAGTATCAAGTAGGTTTCAACTACGAGGGAGTTAATGGATGTAGGCGTTTTTTCTTCTTCAACTGGGCGGAATTGAGTTATAACTGCCCGCCTTTCGCCATTCACGCACATTTTTCGCCCGAGTAGTACAATTATGGAGAAGGAGTGGAATGAATTTGCAGGAGAGACAGGGAGGGAGCACTAAGATCTCTCGATTTCTTCCAAGGAAAGAAAGCTGATCATGAATCGACCCTAGAGGGATTAACACAAGAAATGATGAATAACAATGATAGCAAATCTGGAGATGGGTCACTTAAGGTAAGAAAGATGAAAGAGGAAAAGGACTGTGCCATGAATAGAAGGGGAAAGGCGTTGCTACAGCTGCAGAGAATGCCGTAGACAAGTGATGAAAAGGAGGAGGAGTTTGATAGACGGGGAATAAGGGAAGAAGAGTTCTATGAACTACCCCGAGGACAATCCTAGTTGTACTTTGTAGTGCTGTGGCATTGCTGGTTGCTATTTCGGATCCATCAATCTGATCTTTGATCTCTCTCTTTCTCTTTGAGTCTCTTCTCTCAACTCCTCATCTTCGTCGTGCAATGTTCCTCTCGATATCAGCTCTCTTCCTAACTCTTCCATTCTATCCAATCCTCCAATCTTCTACTCACTTCTTCACTACAATCGGCATCGATCGGTCAGTTGATCTACCCTCTTCCATTCAATCGATATCCCTCTCTATTCCCTCTCTATGCAGATCTCGTGCTCAAATCCAATCGACTCTTCTAATGGTCCTTCTCACAATTTCTTGCCTCGTCTCAACTTCTCTAATGGATGTGATTCCTCGTCGTAAACTCCTTCTAACCTTCGCGGTACTCCGTTCCCTCTCCTTCCTCTGATCCTTCCCCTTTCAGTCTCTTGCCTATTCTTCTCTCTTCGTCTTCTCGTTGGCTGCTCAATTCAACTATCCCAACGTCGCCACAGTTGCAGTTTTCTCCTTCCTTCTCGCTTATGGGTGGGCATAATGATTGACTAGTGATGATGCAATACCTTCCTTCTCTACAGAGTTGGAATCGGCCCAGTAGCATGGTGTCTCTCACCCGAATTGGTTCCCCTCTCTCATCGATCGATTATGTTCTGCATCTGCTATGCTTCTCACTCAATTCTCGTCGTAATCACTAACTTCGCAACAATTCCTCTTTTCGATGTGAGTCCATCTTCATTCGTAGTCTATTTCGGTGGATGGAATGTAGAATAGGAAGCTCAATGAACAAGAACGGAAGGAATCGGATTGAGCTGCACGTAATTCAATCTCTCTCTTTCATTATAATGACGACAATGGAATTTGTTTGAGCACGAGAGAGATAGAAATGTCTGTCGATTCCTTCGGGAAACTTGTGGAGAGAGGATAGAAAGAGAGAGGAATGATGTGACTCCTTCAGGTAATCGGAGGTGTCTGCTTCATTCCCATCTTCATAGTTCCTGCTTTCCTTCTCATTCTTCTTCTCTACTTCTACCTTCCTGAAACTGCAGGTACTGTAGGATGAAGGAGTACTGTAGACTGACTTCAGAACCCAATCGATGCTCATCCTTTCACAGGTCGTGAGACGCATGACATCATTCACGAACTTCGATGTGTGGGTAAGATTGGAGGAGAGAAGGCAGCGATTAAAGCATGATTATTTATTATCATTGTATTATTATTGATTCGTAGTTTCGATTAGACTTTCTAGACATCTCATTTTGATCTACCTCACATTCCACTAACTCAAGACTGCTTTTGTCTTTCATTCCCCCTCTGGTACAGGGTACCCATCTGAATTCCCTCCATCCATCATTCTCCACTCTCTAATCTTGGCCTTTGTTCACTGTTTATGGTCAAGATAATCAATAGTTTGTAAATACAGTAACCGGGAGTGGAGACTGGAGGTGCGAGCGAATTCATATTGTCGTCTCAAGTATCGTATTGGAACTATTATTGTGTGCATATCAAAGATGGAAGAGATGATTGTAGTGTAACTTCTATAAGTTTGATAGACGAGAGGATAAAGTATCTTCGCACTCAATCTCGTTATCTATTCGCACGAACCTTTTTCGATGGTTCAAGAATCTCACGACCATTTAATTTCCATGAACTAGAAAATTCATATTTTCATTATTGCATTTCTTCGCATCAATGGCAACGAAGTATTTGGGGGGAAAGGATAACAACTTTATCGGGGAGGAATCTCTTCTAGCATCTTTCCCTGATTGAGACGATTATGTCCAGGTACAACAATGTCAAATATGAAAGCATTCTGCCCGTTTATAAGCATTTGGGATTCTATGAAGAAACTGGTGAGAAAGAAAGTGAACTACGGATCACAAGTTTCAGAAACTAACGAACGATAATTACAATCCTAACGACGTAGGAACAACTTCGAAACTTTGTATCACAAATAAATGTAATGAGTATTAACAAATTTTTCGCAAATTAAGCAACGGGGTCGATTTAGTGTGAAGTGAGGGAGAGAACCCGAGATTAGAATGATCGGGTCATGAGAATACTCGTAGATTGAATAGACAAGAGATAGAAGGATGAGGGAATCAAACTAACGAAATATGATATCACCGGAAGGATATCAACAAGATGATCGATAGAATGATGAGTGAGAATGCAGTTGATGAGCAATCTGAAATAAATTATAAAATAACCACCGCTACACGTGGATACACATTTAAAAGAATGATGCTTGAAATGATAGCTCACGTTCACTAATAATGTAGTCAGGATAGCTACTATATCCTTGTCTCAAATCAGCGATCATTTCATCTGCATTCATCTTCATTGCTTCCCATCCTGATTGAGGAGAACTCTCTGATGACTGCAATCGAAGCAAGAGATTAGACATTCATTTGATGGACACATCTAGATCAATTTCATTTACTTTCGTTAATAAATAACTAGTTAAATTGAAATATTATATTTAGATTAAAAAACAAAAGTATAAAACAGCATAGATACCTCTTCTTCACTGGCGACGTGATAGTTGTAGTTGTGTTTGATATCAACTTCACTGAATGTCTCAATCTTCGGTCCTTCGTGATCTTTCTTCGTGTGTCTTCTCTGTTCATGAGCATTTCTCCTTCCTTCTCCCTTCTCTGATCCATACATCGGAATAGAGAATCGAGAGGTCGAAGGGCTGATAGTGGTAGTGGAAGTGGGACGGCTTGTTTCTGAATATAAGAGATATAAAAGGACAAAAGCTGTTCATAAATGGTTAACAAATTTCTTACTAAAACATCATTCATAATCCAGAAGACACTTATTTGTAATTAAAAAGACACTCACCAACATTAGAAGGATCAATTTCTTCGACAACAATCTTCATTCTCATATGATCATGTTTGCACATTCCTTCCATTCTCTTATTCATCCCTTCAATATCGTTCGTTCCACGAGAAGTTGCTGGAATAGAATGAACTATCGAGTGATGACGTCTCTCTTCGTCTTTTCGCTAACTTTCATCTTCATTCCCGCATTTCTCCCCCTCTTCCCTCTTTATGATTCACTTTTTCACTCCATCATATTAATCGGGCGGATATGAGAGAAAAGAGAAACGGGAGAGACTCTTTTTCGTCTAATTTCCTCTTACACTATTGCCTCCTACCATCCATCTCTCTCCCTCTCTCTATCATTCATGCCCTTTCCATTCATACAACGGGTCACAATGGACATCCGAATGATAAGATAACATGGCATAAGACTGCCCTCGTAACTCACACAGAAAGTAGTGAATCTGTCCTGGGACGAATTCTAGCCCGAGTCTGGAGTTTGGATGATATCTGCACAAATAATTATTCATTTTCGAGATACGAAATCACCCATGCTTAACTAGACTGAATATACCGAACGAAATCAATAAATCTCTTACTTTCTGATAATGGTAGTGGATGAAATTTGTTTATTTGGTTCGCCGCAGATCGCAACTTTACGAGGATTCTCCAGTACACAATTCATGTGAGCCATCTCTGAATCCTGGAACAAACGTGCATTTTGATGATGGACTTTCTTTCAACGTCTAGTATCTCCTTCTTAATTTCTTTATCAATCACTTATTCACCCACCTTATGAATGATAAAATAAGCTCCATCATCACTTTGTTCCGTCATTCTAATTTGGGGACAGATAATCTTGATCTGATCTCCCAACCGCACATTGATCTCGTAATCTCCACTGAGGAATCTGCAATATCACTCGTGTCATTCCTTGTCTCTTCCCTCTGGATCACCCCCCCCCCCCTCCCCCCTATCCATTCCCTCCTTCTCTCCATTCTCTCTTACGTAATCATTCCTCTTCCGGTCACTCACTCAATTAATCGTCTCGACACACCAAACGATCAACTTCCGATAAGACCCCCCAATGAGAGTGAGAAGGAGTGAGAAAGAGGAGGGAAAGACGATACTAATCGGAACAACTAATGAATGGGAACGGAATAACCACCGTAATCACCTGCTTCACTCAATCCACCTCCATCTTCCCCTTCTCTTCCTTTCCTCTCTCGTAAGCATCAAAACAAGCTTCTCTCTCTCTCTCTCTTCTCTTTCCATCTATCCAGGTGTTCCCATCTACATCTAATTGAATGATTGGAGGTCCTTAGTCCCTCTTCGGTTCCTTCTCGAGTCTCTTTCCCCTCTCCATCTACTCAATCCCTTCTCTCTTCTATCGATAGTGTCGGTCTCACTCCATAATGATAGTCTTCATTTAATATCTCAACTCGATTTACGACTCCTCTCCCTCTCCCTTGATCATCTTCTTCCCTCATCGGTACCCTCTCTATCCACTCCCTATCTGCCCCCTTCCTCTTTTCCTCTCGGTCAAGTTGCCCTCTTCCATTCTTCCAATCTCCTCAGTGAATGAATAGGAAGAGAAGGAGAAAGATGAACGGTCTGCCAACAGAAGACCCTTATTGTATTAATCTCTCTCACACCTATACAAGGGAGGGAACGACCCCATCAACAGAGAGGAAGAGAGAGGGGGGGGGGAAGGGGGGATTCAGCTGTCTCTATCGGGATGGAGCATCGCTTCTCTGTTCCTCTCCCTTGCAGATACCGACTACCGATAAATAGCCACCATTTGAGGGAGGAGAGGAGGAGAAGGAGTACAAAAGGAATGAGAACATCTGCTTAATGAGGAGATAGGTCTCTGTTTAGACTAAAGAGGGGCGAAGAGGGAGGGAAAAGGAGTGAAAGGTGCTATTAGATGACCAGATGAAAAGAAGCCTCCCATATAGACAGACTGTAATGAGATTCATCCCATCTGATCCCTTCTTTCTCTTTCTTGTCTTTTCCTCCCTTTCTGTCCATTTCTCTCTTCATTTCTGATGTATTTCTTGTGACAGATCGAGTGAACAGATCCTACCACTATTTGAGAAACGAAAAGGAGCAAAGGGAGAGATAGAGAGGAGTGGAAAGGGAGGAAGAG
>LS515529.1:1585537-1620407 GCA_900490845.1 Pristionchus japonicus
TTCATCCCTTCCCTCTCTCAGACTCTTTCCCATCTGGAGACGTGTTCCCTCTGTCAGTCTTCCCTTCTCACAGTTCATTCTTACTTCATTGGTCGATCTCCATCGAAAAGATTGATGAACAACCAACTGAAGAGAGAATGCAGACGACACTACACGGTAATTCATTCGATCCTTCCTATCACTAACTGACTATTCCTCCCTCTCTCTCTCTTCCATGGAAGGGGGAACGTTACTGCACTCTTTCCCTCTGCAATCATATCCCACTTCCACACATCTTGAGCGAATTCAATGCAACAACAAGGGGGGAATAGAGTATTCGTTTCATTGTTCTGACTCCTTATCGATCCGTCTCTCTCTACCGTACCACTTCTCTACAGTATCGTCGTCGCTGTCTCTCTCTAGTGAAACAGTTCTGCACTTACATGTACGCAGAGCTAATCTCTCCTTCATTCAAGCCAGTAAAGGTGAATTGGGTGAGGGGAAAGGGGAACGAGACCGGTATGAGAAGAGAAGAGTCGAGAACACGTTCCATTCCACAATTGCAGGTTTGTTACGTACTCGATGAATGTAAGAGGTACGATTCCCTCGTTGTGGATATGCAATTGGCTGCGTTGAATGAGACTCTCCCTTCTTCTCCCGATGAATATGCCCAGATGAGAGAAGAAGTTGTAGAAAGAGTAATCAAGAGTCTATCTCAGAGGAGAACCACCACTATTCCTCCTGAAGATGAAATTGATGAAACCATTAAGAATCTAGGGAATTCGACCACTTTAGATAAATCATCCGAACTCACAGTAGCTGTAGTGGATGATGACAGCTGACTAGTGCATTTAGCTAAGTTTGTTCGATATGTAATTGTAGAAAACGTTCTCAGTTCTCAAAATTTCCAATCACATAGTTGAGTTCTCGTTCCGAACTGTGTATCATTCACTTGTAGATCGAGAGACGGAGAGAGAGAGTGGGTGACCCTGTGACCTTCCACACATTACCGGTGCATTCCCTTCAATTTCACCCGGGTTCGAACACTGTCATTCAACTTGAATGCGTGCTGTGTCTCCCTCTTAATGACACAATTTCTGATGGAATTACGTTTATGATAGTGATAAATACGTGGAAATATAATATACAGAAATGATGGCTCCGTTCAACTATGCTTCAACCGTTTTCAATCGTATCTTCAGAACCTATTTTGCATAAATAACACTTCCAAACATTTACAGCAATAAGTATCATATGAGGAATTTCAGAATGTGAATGTGGATAATCTATGAGTGATCTGGGTGAATTTGATACAAAATGTACACTAAGTGAATAGGTGTTAGATAACTTCTTAGTCCATTTGTGTATTGTGCAGTATGAGAAGAGAATAGTTATCTTGTTATTGATTAGCCGCGAACCGGGGAATAGGAAAGGGAACAGGGGATTGGGTAGATCAGTCGAATGATATGAGCAGATTCGACTGTTCTTCCTGAGGAGGAGCAGCAGGGGCAACAGGGGTATACTGTAGATGGGTGGAGGAGACGGAATGGAGGGATTGATCGGGTTGGGAGACGGGAGCATACTGTAGATGGGCGGGTGCCATCGATTGCATCGATTGATCAGTCACTCCATTCACAGGAGGAGGAGGAGGTACCATCGAGGAATCTGGCTGACCCATCTGGAAAGACAGAAGTTCGACATTTCTGGCTGTTTTGAAATAAGTGCAGAATTCAGCTGCTACTACACACATTACAAATTTAGATTCTGAATTAGTGCAACATCAAAATGTTTCGTAAGTGCTAGGATTTCCATCAATATGTCTCTTCTCATCTCAAACTAACATGATACGGTTGATGAGACGGAAGCATCGTTTCCATCTGATTATGAGGAAGGGAATGCATCGACTGCATTCCATACGCCATCCCTGAAACAACTCTCGTACTCGTTCCACTCCTTCCTGTTCCACACGTCATTCCTCATTCCACCCTCCTCCCTCCCCTCGTCCCTCTTCCCTTCCCCTCCTCTCCCTCACCATGGTGCTGTCCATTGGTCATTCCTCCCATCTGAGGCTGCTGCTGCTGAATCATTGGAGGAGCTGCACTCTGTCCATTCTGATCTCCATTCTGCAATTGCAACCAATCATTCACTGCTCTTCCCTCCCTCCCCTCCCCTCTCTCTCTCCCTCTCCCTCTATCTGTATCACCACCTGGTCACTCATTTGCTCGTGGACAAAAAATAGAGATGAAATGGAATCATAACGGAAGACAGGAAGGGACAAAAAGAGTGAATCGAGACAGGGAGAGGAGGGAATAAAGAGAGGAAGAGAGGATAGATGCACAATGAATGCAAGTGGGGGAAACGCCGACCATTCTATGCAAATAGTCATCGTCCCTTCCATGTGGTCAACGCATTCCAGGAAGAGACGAGAAAGAGAGAGGGAAACTGATTCACAGGGACTTACAACCATCGTTTTTCAACGAATCGTCCCTTTTGATCTAACCTTTCCTTCGATCACACACTCAAGATCAGCACTCTTGCAACCATCTCAATCAATAAACTCACATAAGTCTGTGGTTGTCCTTGGTACATTCCGGGATGGGACTGAGACTGAGGTGGTGCATACTGTGGATACGGTTGCATTCCCTGAGGAGGAGGAGGAGGGACCATTCCATATCCCATTCCTCCCATTCGATGCATCATCTCATTCTGCTGGAATCTCTCCAATGCTGCGTGACGTTGGTTCATCAGCATCTCCTGCAACGACGAGTACCGTAATCTCTCTCTCTGTCTCATCAATATATCTACCGTACCCCTCTTCCCCTTGACTCACATGCTTTTTAGCCCTCATCATCTCCAATTTATACGACATCACAGCCTGTTTCTGTCTTCTCCTCTCTTCTTCTTCTTCTCTCATTCTCCGTCCATGCTCTTCTCTCAATGCATCCATTGCCTGTCTCGCCTCTCCAATATGAGCGAGATGGTCTTGTAGAGACTCCAGATGGGCTGAATAACAACAGTTTAGTTTCGACTCATTGTTTATGTACACCAATTTGTATAATTATTAACTCCTTTTCACCACTCCTTATTGAGAGGGCAATCATCAATATTCTGAGTGGGAGTACAAAGAAGAAAACCGATAAACAGAATCAAGAGATCTCAAATTAGGTTTGGAATGGCGGAACCACTAGCGATAAAGGTTTATTTGATGGTCAACAAAACAGCCCTCTTCTACTCCCTTACTCCTCTCCTTACTTACCTCTATCCTCATCCAACTTGTGCATTCTAGCGAGAACTTCTCCATGCCAATTGGTCAGTTTCTCGAATAGAGGAAGAATGGCCGAATCATTGATTATCGATCGACCACGGGCGATATTCGAACGAATTCGAGAGTCCATCATTGTTACCTCAAAGAGAGATTCTATCTTAACCAAATTCCTTTCTTTGTTTTCGAAAAAATATTTCAACTATAACGATCAGGTTATTTGAACGATGCACACCTCATGCATCCACTCCTGAGTGCACATTCCCCTCCAATCCTCATCCTCATCACTCTCATCTACAATCATCTCCATTCTCTCCTCGATCCTCTCCCTTCTCGCCATCCCACAGTACACACTCGGGTGTTCGCACTCTTTAGATTAAAGATAGGGAGGGATAGAAGAAGAGAGATGAAGGGAAGGAGAAGGAGATGGGAGGGGTTGATGAGTCGAGTAAAACTGAGACGGGATTGAAACAAACAGGTACTTTTGACTACCCAAGAAGAGAAGAAAGATTCCAATCACTATCGTTCGATCTCATATCTCACACAAGATATTGAGATATTTGAGAGTGGCAGAGTGGAGAGAGTCCATTCCACAACCAAAAGTTCTCATTGAACTTCCGGTCAAGAAAGAGAAAAGAGAGAAAAGAACGTGCGAGAATGACCTTCGAATGCCTTTCGTCGTTCTCTCCCTAGACATTCCTCTTCCTAGTTTACAATCGAGCAGAACCCGGAAACGAAACACGAGACCATCAATCAATGATGCCCAATCTGCAAGATCTACAGTATCCCATGCACCGGGTGCAACTGTATTCGACTGCATAGTTTGACTGCATAGAGGAGGTGTTGACCACAACTCTCGTCTCTCTCACTCTCGTTCCAGTATCCTTCACTTATCCTCTTTGATTACTCCCTACTCTCTTACTCGATTACTCGATTACTCTCGATGGGAATGGAATGGGGCAGGGCTACTCTTACCCTCTCTTCTCACTCATCTCTCTTGATGGGAATACGATCATTACTCGACCAAAGGAGGATGAGATATCACTCTGATAGGGGAGAGAAGGGAGGGGAGAGGAGGAGGAGAGGAGGAGAAGAAGAGTAGCAGTAAGCAGTAAGAGTAAGAAGAGGACAGTCAAGGTCAAGCAGCTTCTGGCATTAAGAGAGATCGGCTTGCTATCTCCCCTCTCCCTCCCTCTCTCTCTCTCTCCGTCTCTTCTACTCCCTTCCCTCTCTCACCTATTTCAGTTTTGGAGGAGCGTCAAGAGATTACTTGTAAAGGAGAGAGACCGAGATCAGAGAAGGGAGGAGGAGGGAGAAGGAGGAGAAGGGTCAGGGTGGAGATGGGCTTATCGAGTCCATTGCATCCGTATAAAAGAGAGGGATAGGCAGTAGATGGCAGGTAGTACCTCCATCTCATCTCTACAATGGAGAACGAGATCAAGATCAAGGCTTATCGCATGGTCGGCTACACGGCCGTCTGCTTCTCGGTACGTCCCCCCCCCCTTCCCCCTCTCCTCCCCTCCCTAACCCTCCCCCTTTCAGACGGTGGCAGTCCTCTCCATCTGCATCACCATGCCTCTCGTCCATCGTTACGTCGATTCCGTCTCTCGTCAGATGTATCACGATCTGGCCACTTGCCAATCCATGGCCAAGGGAGTGTGGACTGATGCCTCCATGATGGCTCCTCTTCGTGCCAACAGAACTGCCCGTCAGGCTGGTGGATACTACGGAGAGGAATCCGCCCCCGTCGTCAACAACGAGCCCTCTTACAATGCCAATCCCACCTGCGAGGGATGCTGTCTGCCCGGATCTGCCGGTCCCGACGGAACCCCCGGCAGACCCGGTGCCCCCGGCAAGGACGGAGCTCCCGGAGCCCCCGGAAACCCTGGCCGTCCTCCCCAGAAGCCTTGCGTCCCCATCACTCCTCCTCCCTGCAAGCCCTGCCCCGCTGGAAAGCCCGGACCTCAGGGAGGCCCCGGACCCGCTGGAAACCCCGGACACCCCGGAGGAGCCGGACCCAAGGGACCCGATGGAGAGAAGGGACAGCCCGGAAACAAGGGATACCCCGGACGCCCCGGAAGCCAGGGAAGACCCGGAGGACCTGGACCCCAGGGAAAGTCTGCCGAGTACGGTCGCCCCATCCCCGGACCCCCTGGACCCGCCGGAAAGCCCGGACCTCAGGGACCCGCTGGCCGCCCCGGAGCACCTGGACAGCCTGGCAAGTACGGAGGACCCGGAGCCAGAGGAGAGCCCGGAGCACCCGGACCCAACGGAGACGATGGACAGCCTGGTCAGCCTGGAGAGGACGGAAGCTCTGGACCCTCCGGAGAGAAGGGAATCTGCCCCAAGTACTGCGCCCTCGATGGTGGAGTCTTCTTCGAGGATGGATCTCGTCGTTAAACGACCCTTCCCTCTCTCTTCTTCCCCTTTGTATCTCTGTCTCATCCTTCTAGTTC
This sequence comes from Pristionchus japonicus, assembly GCA_900490845.1. NCBI lineage: Eukaryota > Metazoa > Nematoda > Chromadorea > Rhabditida > Neodiplogasteridae > Pristionchus > Pristionchus japonicus. The sequence goes on from LS515529.1 coordinate 1,591,235, forward strand.
CCATCCATTCCCCCTAGTCGAGTACAGTGATACGATAAAAGAATGCAATCAAACTCCTTCTCACTTGTTCCTTCACTTGATCACAGAATTGAATGGTCTCTGCTGCAGCTTGATCATCTCCCACAGTCGGAGTGGGAGGAAGAGTGAAGGGCATCGAATCCTTGCGAGACCCGCCCGATTCAGAGAGAGGGGGTACGGTAACCACTGGGGTCGAGATCTTCCATTCCTCGATCTACAATATTTATTGATTCACTCTCTTGGCTTTTGGTTCGACTCGAGCTGTCAACGAAATTAGCCATTAGCTGGTTGATTCATTATCTGCCATCTAATTGAGAACTTTCGAGAATGGGGTGAGATTTGATTTGAGATAAGAGATGGGCAGTTCACCTTTTTGATCGTATTATCTTCCGTTTTCTTCTCCCAGTAGTCTCGATTGAGATATTTGGCAAGTGGATCATCATTGGCCACTCCCAATTCAGTATCTGCCATCGAAGGAGCCGTTCCACGATAACCGAGACTCTGCAGAGAACGTCCAGATGAGTGAGAACGCATCTTACCATAAGTTATTCTATTTTCCGAAACCAGAAATACATTCCTTTTCTTGCTCATAATCTTCTGCATGAGAGTGATACCTCCGAGGGGGCGATGGAGCTAGTATCATCGGCCCTTCCTCCATTCATCGCATCTCCATTGTAGATTGTGTACATCTTACGCTCACGTTCCTGCAGAGAACAACGATACGTAATCAATTAATGAAGCATTTGCACTCCCTCGGTTACTGATCCACAAATAAGATTCGTGCATGAACCATAGTAAACGTTAGGCATGTTGTCAAATGAGTCCGATATCAATTGTTTATGTGGAGGTCACCTCTTTCACAATCGTCACCACAACAATCCTTGGCCATTACTCCACAAACCTTAGCTTCAGCTTCACTCTGCGATATGGCGATAGCCAGCTGAAGTTCCTCCTCCTCTCTCTCCTTCAATTCACGAGCCTTCGCTGCTGCTGCTTCAGTCTAAATTAGATATGCTTATGAGATATACAATACATATATCAATTGTCATTGCATTGCTCAACAATCAATGGAAAACTGGCAAATTTCAAAGCTAAAATAATCTCACATTCAGTTTGGTTTTCGGATCCTCCTTCGGACTCGTGTTCCTTCCTGCATTCGGCCCCTTCTCGTAACACGAATCACACACACGCACCTGCAAAGGAGAATAATATGCAAGACCCTTCTATGAAAGACCTGGACTGCTTATGAGTCAAGATAATTTAGCTCAACATTTAGTGATACTAGACAGTGCAACAAACTTGTTTCTCTATTCCGAGCAGTGGCAATTCCATCTCCTTACTCGAGCAAGTACCACAGAATATCTGTCCGCACGCACGACAATGATGCTTGCGAGTGATCAGACCGAACTCGGCACGGCATCTGAATGAGAAACTATTTTAACATGAAATTGTAAAAGCACAACAACAAAATATTCATGTGATCATTTCCACACCATAACGTAACTACAACCAAAACAAAGGATCTAATTATAACGTTACCTGAAGCAGCTGTCTCCATCGACCCACTCCGGAGCGACCTGCGAAAGAAATGTTAACGAGTTCGTACTGATGTAGATCTGCTAGACACTCTACCTGTGCTATGTACATCGTCTCGGGATCCTTGAGAGATGGGAAGGAGAATCCACTGAGTTCGAGTAGATTATGAGTATCGACGATGATCTTGTATGCAGGCTGTGCTCTGAATGCCATCGCCCAGCACTGGAGCATCTCCAGTGACTTGTCTCGCACCTGTACATTCATTATCTCTTCCTTCCCTTCAAAGGAATGGATACTAACCGTCTCAGACTTGTGCACGACGAGCTCACGATACTCAGTCATGAAATCCTTCGTTGCGATCTCAGTGTGAACCTGAACCAATGGATGCAAGTCACCACGACCATCCTCTTTTCCTACCTTGGATCCGCAGTTCTTGACACACGCATCGAGAACAAGAAGTGCATGGAGAATAGAGTGGGGATTCTCACTGATCAACTTCTTACGAATGCCAGTTACAGCGTGCTTGGCTCTGGAAACAAAGAGACCGTCAAGGGCATTCACGTGACAAAGGACTACTTACGTAACTTCTCCAGCACGAATCTGATCGACGCAGTCTAGAATTGCATCCCAATTCGGCTCCAGTAAAGTTGGATCCGTCGCCTTATCTGGAAGAAAATCGATAGAATGAACAATGTATAAAAGCGAGGTCACAAAAGTCTCTCTTCCACTCACCAAGAGTTTTATCAAAACGCTTGGCCATATCCGCGCTTTTCCGCCCGAAAAGCCTGTGATTTAGAGCTATTATCAAACGAATATAAACAATAATAATAAGAGTAACGAAGTGGGAATTCAAAACCGGACTGGATCGGCTTGAGTCATGATTGTGAAACCTCGAGTAGAGAGGCGCACGCAAGACGGCACTATGCACGCTATCTGTTTGCCACTGGCCCTACAGTATCTATGACGAGAGATCATGCAAAAAGAAGAGAGCTACATTACACGCAATAATTTCGAGGTTTGTAGCCAAATTGGCGTTTAGCTGGGAAGTAAAACGACCAGTTATCGCGATCGATTTATACAAGTTTAATTCCGTATTAACTGTTTTGATCATGTGGTCTTATGCGTCATTTCGCACTGACTAGGTCACGATAACTGTTTAAAACGATATATAAAGAGTTAAACTGAAATACTTCTATCAAGAACTCGCTTATCATTCTTACGCCCTTATCGCGGTTTCTAACTTTAGTTATCTCTTATTATTCGTTTGATTATTAGTTCTTATGAATACTTCCGCTTTTGCTATTTATTCAAAAGATCTATCGATTAAGCTTCATCATATATGACGTCTTTCGAAACATTTGGGTTTGGTTCTATGAATCATCGACCGTCAGTTGAATTGATTGTGTCCTTCTTCAGAAAACGGAAGATGGTGAATTGAAATGGCTGCGATGGCGTATCAACCGTATGGGAGTTACTCGACTACTAGTACAATGAGGGCACCCGATCAAGGTTTGTTTCTTTACTAAACACGCAACACGTCCTTCTATCGCTCAAATTGTTCGCTATTAAATGAAAAGTACTCACCCCATGACCGCTGTTCTCGGATGGAAAATGTTGAAATGAGTGGAGAACGCCTCCACGATTGATTTGTTCTTCATTGATTGATTTACATAAATCAAATAAGGGTCAATGCAGAAACTCCGCGGCGACGACGTCCACAGAATACAGAATCAGTCTTGTTATCTGATTCTGAGAATCAGACGATATTCAAGTCGATTGGACCGAATGCTGTCTGTCTCAGTGCAGGAGTAGCCGAACTTCTTCGAGCGTCTGGTTAGTCAATGTTGCGTTTCCCAAATCGATAAAGCGAATGTTTATAATTTATCTGTTCTGTTGGGACAGTCAGAGAAAAAAAATCTGTGGATTATATCGATGTTGTCTTTTTTTTATCTCTATTCATGATTTGGGCTGTAATTTGTACTTACAATTATTAATTGTAGGAGGGAGATGGACGAAAGAACTTCGAGGAGTGATAGCGATGGTGAAGGATTACGACAGAAGGGCGTACTTCTTACGAATGATTGATGTTGTCACCGGACAATCGCAATGGGAGTTCACTGTGTAAGAGTTGCCATTTCTTTTTTTCTTTTCTTTTTGTGTCATTAACATTCCGAGTTTCCGGTTAGTCATCCCTTTTCTTTCAGATACAATGGATTTGAAAATGTCCTCTATCCTCCCCAATTGCTGACGTTCGAAGGAGAGAATGATTCTCATATCTTCGGCCTCAATTTCGCATCTCCGAAGGAAGCAGAGACATTCAAGGAACATTTGGATAAACGATCAAATCAAGAGAAGAAAAATGGTTGGTTACCTTTTCATTTTACATATGTCATTACTCATGTTCTCTCGAAAGATCGTATTGTAATTCGCTTTTCGTCTCTGCGGTTACACCCTCCTGTGATTGTAATCGGTGGGCTTTGATGCAGATATATTCACGCCTACGGCTTCCCTCCTGATTAGAGTAGTCTCTCTCTCTCTCTCTCTCTCTGATAAGGAGGAAGGTAGCATTGAGTCACATTCGGCACATTCTGTCTGTTGATCGACCGTTATTGAGAAAGAGTTTGAAGTGAGTCTTGTTTGAGTTAGGCTCTTTCCTTCTCTGATATGATACCCGTGATCATTCTTTGCACTGTCGCTCCATACTTTCATCTCCTAGATACGATAAATGAAATGGAGAGAAAGGGACGAAGTATTTAGATAGTATTCCAAGATTAGAATGGAAAGAAGGCATTGAAGTGAGAGAAAGAGAGGGAAGTGCATGGAATAGATAGATTGACTGTGTATTGTAGTCGAATTATGAGTGGTCAATTCGATCGGAGGAGAGGCTTGAGAGTCCTTGAGGCTTGAAGATGTTCGAACGAGAACAAGAGAAGAGAGAGAGAGAGAGACCATACTTTATCCCTTCCATCTATCGAGTCAATCTCTTCTGGAGAGTCAAGAACAACGAGGAAAAGAGTGCCGGTTCTCTCTCCTTTGCCCCCCTCCCCCTTCCCTCTCACCACCTCCCATTCCCTCCCCTCTCCCCCTCTCCCTCTAATCTCTCCGCCTTCCATCTCTTCTTCTTCTGACAGTTAGATGGTCTAAGTTGTCTGTCCTTCCGTTCCTCCTTCCGTTCCTCCTTCCGTTCATCCCTCTCCATCTTCTGGATGCATTCGGGATGGATTGATCGTGGATCTTCCTCATCCTCATCTTCTTCCCCTATCTATGGCTATTCTCATCCTCATTATGAGTATGGTCTGCTCATTCCTCCCATCCCTCCTCCTCCTCGTATTCCATATCACGGAGTACACTCTAAATCGTATCAACCAGTCTACGATAATGTCAAGTATGGCCCTTCCTCAACTCCTCTTCTAGCCTATTCCAATCCCCCATCTCGCCATCCTCATCCTTCCTCCCATCACCACCCCCATCACCCCCATCATCCTCCTCCTCAATACCTCCATCATCCCTCTCTCTCAATCAGAAGTCGTCACTTTTCTCCTCTCGATGCACGAGTCAATGATGCTCGTCTCCAATCATATTTCTACGAGAGGAAAGATGATTCGGAAGTGATTCTTCCCTCTCCAGACTATTCTCCTCCTCTCTCTTCCTCTCAGAGATCGATCACTCCCATATCATCAGGACATCGATTGAGACTCTCCATTCCATCTCATGACGACCCCCTTCCTGAATACCGTAGTAAATCCCATCGAGCCCCTTCTCCTCACTCTCCTCCTTCTCATCCAATCTCGAATAGAGATGAATACGAGAAGTCCCTCCTCTCTTCACTCAAATCCCTTCCTCCTCCACTTCCTCCTCGACCACCTTCGAAGGATCGAATCAATCGATATACGAAGGGAGATCAACCAGGTACTCCCTCTTCCTACTTCTCTCCAGTCAATCTGCCCTTTGTTCCTTCATTCCCTTCAGTCCCTTCAGTCCCTTCATTCCCTCACAGACAGTCTCGTGTCCTCACTAGTCTTGAGAGTGTGTCTTTCCTTCTCACTGGCAGGTATATCCATAAGGGAGTGACTGGTTTCACCTTGTCTCTTCCCTCTCCCTCCCCCTCCCCCCTCTCTCTCCTGTGGCTCATTCACTGACTCTCACTTCTTCCCTCGATTAGACTAGGTATGAAGGTATGGAAAGAGGAGAAGGCAAAGACTAGATGTTAAATGGACGGTATTATTAGTATGGATCAAAGAGAAAGAGGAATGAAACATGGAAGAAGGAAGAATGAACGTGAAGTAGAAATGGTTGCAGGCTAGTGATGGCCAGGAAGTGTCGTGACATTGACTAGCAGTATAATCTTCTTAATATATTCAGTAGCTCCTCGAGTGGATAAGCCGTATCGACCTCCAGCCCCTGCTGCTCCCACTCCATCCACTGCTATGCCATTCAAGAGTGCCCCTGTCAGTGCACCCCAAGGTTCGTCTGTTGATCGTCCTGTTGATCCATGCTAGTCACATTCACTGCTTTATGTTCTCTTGAATAGGATTCAGATTGATCTCTCCCATATTCAGTTCGTCAACCAATCCCTGGAGTGTCTCCATTCAATGCAAGTGGAATCACAGTCGCCCATCCGAGTATGACGACGATTACTCGAGAGACTCCGAAGAGTAGTGGAACTCTGTTTGGAATGAAGAAGAGTAAGATCGATAAGAAGAAGAAGATCAGGAAAGAAGATATCTCCAATCCTACCAACTTCCAGTTAGTTTCTATTTTTTTGACGAAAATTGTTGAGTGTGAATATGGCTTAATCCTACCTCGCTCTCATCTCACGATCATTGACTCCTCAATGTGTACCCAGTTCACTTTCCTCCCTTCGTTGACTCAATCAACTCATATTTGTGTGGCCAATCTAATCGATACCATCGTCTTCTCGTCTCTTTTTCTCATCCACTTCTTCTCCTTCTTCCTCATTGTGCTTCTTTCGGATTATCTCCCGTGTATCTGCCCTCCCTCTGCTCCCCCTCCCCCTCCCCCTCCCCTCCCCTCCCCTCTCCCTCTCCTTCTCCTTCTCTGCCCTCAGGCGTCTTCTCCCTCCTTGTCTGATATCATGAGTGATCGAGAGGGGAAGACAGAGAGAGAGAGAGGGAACGCGTGAAAGGGGGGACGGAAGGGGGAAGAGCAAACTGATAAGTGGGTGCATTGCAGACACAAGGCACACGTTGGATGGGATCAGGACTCGGGATTCTCCAATAATGCTGATCCCGATCCTATGGATGATACCATTAAGACCATTCTTAAGGTATGCATGCCATTACTTTAAACTTCGAAAGATCGCAATAAAGGGAAGTATGATGTAGCAAGAAGCACTGCTCTCTGTCTTTAATAGAACCTCATTTGAATGAAGTGCATAATTGTAGGCAGCGGGCCAAGATCCGTCTCAGATGAGTAAGAAGACCATTAAGTTCGTCTATGATTTCATCGAGAAGTATCAAGAGGTGGGATCATTTTTAACATTTTGTTTGGCATGTATCGATCTTATATTTTGTATCCATTGTAAAGTTCAGCACTCTGAATTTACGTTAGTCATTGGAGATATATTGTCTGAACAATACATCAATGAGTTGTTTTCGTTTTTTAAAAAAATTTCTAAGGATTTCTCTCTTTCCTAATTCGTAACGGTATTTCTTTTGAAATTGACTGTTTTCCAGGCTCCTGAAGGGCAAGTTCAGAATGGAGGAAGTGCTTTCCCTCCAAATCAGAGGTTCCATTTTGTGGAATTATTTTTATTATTTTCCTTTTGAATTAATCGAACAGACGTTATCTGAATGACTAATTTCAGCAGCTGGGGATCCTCAACCCTTCGTCCTTCTCCATCAGTATCATCTCCTCTTCCACCTCCTCCTCCATCTCGAATCGCCTCTCATTCTCCCTCTATCGCTCCTCCCTCTCGCCCCCCTCCCCCTCCTCCATCTTCTAACCGGCCTCTTCCATATAGACCACAAGATGGTCCTCCCCTTCCTCCTCCAATTCAGTCTGGTGCTCCTCCCCCACCTCCTCCTCCTCCTCCCTCATCTCTTCCTCCTATCTCTTCATCTGCCCCTCCACCCCCTCCCCCTCCCCCTCCTCCTCCCATGATGGGTGGTCCTCCTCCTCCTCCCCCTCCTGGAGGTCGCCCTCCTCCCTCTTCAACCTCTGCTCCTCCTGCAAGAAACAATCTTCTGGCTGAGATTCAAGCAGGGAAGACACTCAAGTCAGTGGGAGATCAGCAGGAGAGGAAGAGTAATGGAGCAGATTCGAGGGATGACGTCATGGCACAGGTGAGCAACACGGAGGGAAACAGGGGGTTAATACCAAGGTTTGCAACTATCGAAAACCATTTTCGTCTGAATACGTTTCAGAACAATGAGAATTTTTAAAATGAAGTTCCTAAACGAGGGTTGCGAACCGTGCGATCACGGAATTAAGAAGTTCGATTGATTGGAGTGAAAAGGTTACGGTATCAACTGATCAATTTGCAGATTCGAATGGGAACATCGCTGAAGCCAGTGGACAAGACTGTGACAGAGAAGAGGAAGAGTGGAGGATTGGAGACAGTCGGAGGATTGGCTGGTGCATTGGCGAAGGCATTGGAAGAGAGAAGAATGAATATGGGAATGGATGATGACGATGATGATGATGCAGATAAAGGTGAGAAGAGAGAGGGGAGTGTTCAATGATGCAACTAGTTGTCAGTGTTTATGAAAGCATATCATTCACAAGGCTAATGCGTTGATGTTTCAGATTCTGAGAATGATTGGTCTGATTGAAGATGAAGAGCTTATGTGAGATGTATTCATCCACTTTCTTTCTTTCATTTGTATCAATAGTTGCGCTACTCTGGTTGTTATCGATTGCTCATCCGATGTTTATATATCCCTTCTCCTCTCCATGAAGTCCTTCCTTCTCCCGACTAGTCCTACATAGATTGTTGTGTTAATCGTTCGATTCCCTGTGATAGAATGACTGTCGTAGTGACCTACCCCCTCCCCTCTTCTTCTTCCCCTTTCCTCCCATACCCTCTCCTCTCCTGCCTTCACATCGACTATCTACAACTATCGTACAGAGTCATGCTTATCTAATCATACCCAGATACGGTAATCGAAGAGAGGTTCAATGTATAGTCTAGGAATCTGTCCAAACCCCCTCTCTTCTCTTTCCATCTGTACTTTCTATTGCTGGTATATCAGTTCGTTGCTTCTTATGCATTTCTTGAATTTGTTCGTCCATTACTAATAATACTTGGATAGCTAACTCGATATTTCGTCTGTTTTCAAAATCTTCTTATCTTCTTATCAAATTCAAATATGGTCCCTTGTGATATATGCCTTCCCTCGATCCGCGTGCCCGTCTTTTTATTATCATTATATGCTATAAAGTAATTGCTAACTATGAATGAATGGATGGTCAAGTAGTGAAGGAAGTTGCACGATAGCATCTTACACTGAATACCTGAGAAGAGTGGAAAGAGTGTGGAGGGAGTGAAGGAATTGCAGGAAGAATGTCAGAATGATTACGTGTGATATTTGTGACGTCCAATTTGAGCATAGATTGGTAAGAGAAAGAAGATGAATGAATCACAAGGAAGTGCCTTGCAGGAGCTAGTGGAACATCAAGCATCGCTCTCTCATCAGATCAGAGTGGGAGTTAATCTGGATAAGGGAGAGAGGAGAGTCTGTCCAGTCTGTAACTTCTCCTGTCCAGAACTAGCTGAGTACTCCAAGGTCTGCTCTTGTTACTGCCACTCTTATTACCAATCAGTGATTGCTTGTCTTGTATATGAAAAAGATGTTGCTTTCAGCACGTGGACAGTGATTCTCATCTGACGAAGTTGCGTGCATTGAGAAGTAAGAGAATCGCCATGGTTGACTCTGCCAATCCATGTATGCCATTCAAGGTGAGAGAGAGGATCAGATGGAGAGACAGGAGGGAGTTTTCATTGCAGAAGAATTCAGCCACTCGATTCGAATCTCCTGCTTTCTATCCAGCTAATATGCAGCAGCCTCCCCCTCCTCTTCCTCCTCATATCTCGCATACTCAACCAATTCAATCTGGCCACTTCAATTCATTCTTTCGCCCTTCGATTCACACTGAAAGACCACCTCAGAATCTGCAGAATCAGTATCAGAAGAAGGTAATCATCACCTTTTGGTTGAACTGGATTGGAGATCATTCATTGCTCTTTCCTTCTGTAGATTTCCCCTCATCAACATCATCAACAACCGGGTCCATCGAATAGACAATCAATCTATAAGAAAGATAATCGAAAGAATGGGCAACCGAATGGTGGAAATGGAGGAAGTCCAATGGGGAAGAAGAAGGAGGAAATTAAGAAGAAGAAAGGAGGAGTCATTGCTAAAGTGAGGACGATTGAGAAAGATCTCTGAATGTGGAATTCAAATTAAAGGTGTATATAATAACTCTGTTTGAGGTTCTAGCATCTTCAGCTGCTATCATAAAGAAGAAGAAGGAAATCGTCACGAGTCAGGCATTCATTTAATTTATAAATTTAACATGTACAGTTCGATTTGAATACACTTCAAAATTGAATAGACCTGAATTTCGAAATACGAATAGCAGAATTACAGCTCCTAAAATCACTTCGATGGATAATAAGAGCAAGAGATACGAGAGTCTTGCACTGAAAGGAGCAGGAATGGTTATGGCTACGAATAAGAGTAGAACTCAGGTGAGACGTCGATTTGATCTTTGTTCATTCATTGTAATGCAGTATAATGTTTACGTTCTTGTAAAAATTATAGTGCATTGACAAATCAAGTTATAAATTTAAAAAGTCGAATTGAGGTGATGATGATGGAACGACAAGTGAAATACTCGCTAGTCGAGAGACAAGCAATAGAGGATGGAAGAGGAAATGGAGTGAGTTACCATATACGGATCATTTTATGCTGATGGACGACATGGAAGGATATTGATCGTTGATGATTCTCCCTCTTTCAGTCGTTCTCCTCGATTCCATCTATCACCGCTCCTCCTCCTCTTCCCTTCTCTCCTCCTCCTCATCTCAATCAACGCATCTCTTCCTCTTCACACAATCTCTCCTCGTTCTCTCCATCATCTGGATCAGATGCTTCCTATGCATTCTGCCATCCAGTCCACTCCACTCCCCATCAACTGCATGATTCTAATTGGCCTGAGGTATGCAATTATTTTGTTTTATTGTTCGAATGATATTTGACATATTCGGTGCAATAGATGAGTAACTCAATACTATTCCAGTTCGTTCGTGGTATCAATGCACTTCACCACGATACTCCGTCCTCCTCAACAATTGGCGCTCCCCAGCAGGGTGAGTGTAATGAACGAATGAGTAATCGTTTAGATTTGCTAAATATAATGATAACAAATGTTAAATGATATATCATTGCAGGACAGAATGCATTGTATATGAATGGAGGTGGAGGAATGAATCTGAGAAAAGTGAAGGATGAATTGAGAGATGATGATGAGATTGCAGTCATTCCCATTCCACTTCGTCCAATCAAGCAAGAACCTCGCACTTATCAATCGCCTTCGTATGTTTATTTACTCTACTGTTTGGTTTCGGTTGACGGGGATTGAGTGAATGGGTGGAATAGGACCGGGTGGCTCAGTGGTTGTGTGCCAGGAATGAGATACGAAAGTCACGAGTTCGACTCCCCGCGTCCTCAGATCCACCCTAACCAAGGGGGTTAAGAAATGTTGGTAGTGGTTCAATAATCACAGTAAAGAAATCCCCCACCACGTGCACACAACACGGGCGGTATAGCCATGCGCATAGGTCGCTGATTACTCAGGACAGACTGAACGCTGAATTGGCTTGGGGGTGGCAGAGCCCGCCCTTGCGTGGAACGCCTAACACCTTTACCTTTGTGGTGATGGCCATTCGATTCTATTCCATTGCAGAGATGGTTGTATGCAGCAGCAGATTGATGTTAAGGAGAGGAAATTGAACAGTGATATCGATGAGCAACACAGAAAGGTTCCATTATTCATTCTTCCGCTTGTGTCTGATATTGGAACTAATAATACCATTACCATTGAGTTATTTTCGAAATATACAGGCTAACTGGTTTTGTGCTACAAATTTTTCCCTTTGCAAAGGGCATGATAATAATACGTATTGAATATCTTTTATATTTCAGTTATCCGTTCTCTCTTCTCGACGTGCTGAAATGAGACGTCGATTCGATGAAGAAATGGGAAAGATTGATCAGGAAGAGAGAAGGGAGAAGATCACATTGGCCACGGTGGGGAATCATCCATTACCCTCCTCTTTATCAGAGGGAGATGGCAACAGAATAGAAGGGGGGAGGGTGCTAAACGAGTAACACCGTGTTCACTCTTGTGTGCATCATCGGATTACAATGCAAATGATCTCTCTCTCTCTCTCTCTCTCTCTCTCTCTCTCTCTCTCGCTTCCTTCATTCTCTAATCCTCTCATTCTTTCGTCTCTATTTCAGTTGCAATCAACTCGTGCTTCATTCCGAAAGGATATCGGGAAGGTACTGCAATCCTACGGATCCTGATTCCCTCCCTTCTCCAGTCGCTCTCCTTCCTCCCTTCCCTTCTCTCCCCTCACTCCATTCCACTCGATTGACTTCATCCTTCCTCTGCCTTCTTCAATCCTTAGGTTATTCTCTTTTCCTTGCCTTCCATCCATCTCATTCTCAATCTCGTCTCTGTATTCCTCTGTTCTCTCTTTTTATCCTCCATCTCTCTCCTCTCTAATCTTCTTATCTCTTATCATCATTCGTTTAATTCTCCCAATATTCATTCGTTGCCCTATCACATTTCTTTGGTTCAGCTCATTCGGTTCTTGCTGTTGAGATTATAGACATTATCGAATTCCTGTAAATTTTGACCAGTGTTATATTGTTTTGTTATCTTTTGTTTTACCTTACGGGCTCCCAGAGGCATTCGATGAATGACAAATAAATAGATTTGGTCTCAATTCATATACAAACCGTAGTTAAGGAGTGTACGGTAGTCACTAACAATATCGATTCGCAGCTCATTCCGTGATTCATTCGACATCGTTTCTCGTCGTGATTGACCTTCTCAGATTCCATCTAAACATCCTCTTTCATCTCAATGGCATTCGTGCTCAAATCAGGTTGATCTACCAATCAATATTCGTTGTCTGCCATTCTAACACTTGGTCCATTCTCTGTATGTGTCGTCTCCACTGCATCTGCCATCTCTACCTCTGTTCCATCTAATCAGCTTGTGTAGTGATCTACTTGCTCTCTGTGCCCCATCGTAACTAGAGTCTAGTCTCGAATAGACGCATTATCTGATTGCCTTGCACGGTGTGGAAGGAACAGAGAATGACTGGAAGGATAATCCGCTCTCTTCTCTCTCAAAGGGATCAAAATGATTGCAGACAACGTGAATCTGACGATGAATGGACTTCATCTCAATGGACAAGATTCACTCGTCCAGGCACTTCTCACTGACTTTTACCAGGTACGAGGAGTACTGTAGAATGGTAGAGATACTGTAGTCAGGAGTGACGATATCGATTGTAGATCACGATGTGTTATGCACACTGGTTGAACAAGAAGTCTGAATCTCACGCTGTATTCGACCTCTACTTCAGGAAGAATCCTTTCCAGGTTTGCACCGTTAGTTTATTGGTCCGAGAGTATTCGATCATTCCATCCCTCCATCTCTGTCTTTCTCTTCAGGGCGAATACACAATCTTCGCCGGTCTCGAAGACTGCCTTCGATTCGTCGAGAATTTCAGATTTTCCAGTTCAGGTGAGAAGGAGCATTCAGCCATGGAAAGGAAGTGAGGGTAATCGAATGAGAGGAAAAGGAGTGGTGGGGGGAGGGAGGGGAGACATCACAGATCACTTGAATCAATGATTGAATGTGCAGACCTCGACTATATCCGTCGCACTCTCCCGAATGCAGAGGATGGATTCTTCCATTATCTGGCTGAATTGGACTGCAAGAAAGTTCGAATCGAGGCAATTCCAGAGGGAACCGTCGTATTCCCCAAGGTGAATTGAAGCGAATCCAGAAATATTTGTGGATTCTACGAAGATAAATGTTTAAATGAGCGAGGAGAGCAATCCGATATCCAGGTTCCCCTCCTAATCGTCTCTGGCCCCATTGGAATCTGTCAACTCCTCGAGACAACTCTTCTCAATCTCGTCAATTATGCCAGTCTCGTCGCGACGAATGCAAGCAGATTCAAACTGGTTCGTTTCTCTTTGATCTTTGATCTCTGACGTCATAGTCTGATCTTTGATCTCTGACGCCATACATAGTCTGATCTTTGATCTCTGACGTCATAGTCTGATCTTTGATCTCTCTTCTCTAGGCAGCAGGAGGGATGCAACTGCTTGAATTCGGTCTTCGTCGTGCACAGGGACCGAATGGAGGATTGAGTGCAAGCAAGTACTGTTATGTCGGAGGTGAGAGTCGCCCATCGATCCATCTCAATATACAATTCTTCTCCAGGATTCGACGGAACTTCGAATGTACTCGCAGGGAAATTGTATGGAATCCCTGTGAAGGGAACTCAAGCTCACTCATTCATCTGCTCATTCAGCAGTGAGGCCGATCTCAATGTGAGTATCGATCGATTCCCTTCTCCACCTACCGTACCCTCTTCAGATTCGCATGATTCGCACTGCAGATGGAAAGGAGATCGATTTGTATGAATTGGCCAAAGAGAAACTGACATGGTTGATGAACACCGTGAGCAGAAGGAGTACTGTAGCTTACGATAATCAATCGATAATCTCAGATCAATTGGGGAGTCGCCCGATCGGAATTGTCCCAGGGAGAACTCGCTTCATTCGTTGCTTATGCTATCGCTTTCCCCACTTCGTTCCTCGCACTAATCGATACGTACGATGTACTCAGGTACGGTAGATTATATCGTTTCCTTCTTCTACCGTAATCTCGTACTAGATCGGGAGTGATCAACTTTCTCTCTGTTGCTCTCGCCCTTCACGACTGCGGATATCGTTCACTCGGAGTGAGAATCGATTCGGGAGATCTATCGTATCTATCGAAGGAGATCAGAATCAGATTCAAGAAGGTTGCCCAAGCGTGAGTTATTGATTGCGAGATTCGTTGTCTAGAAAGTGGATCCGTTTGAGTGATTCGAATCTCTCGTTCGTCGCTTCTCTCACAATCGTCGCTTCGAATGATATCAACGAGGAGACGATTATCTCGTTGAATGAGCAGAAGTGAGCAGAGATTCATTGAGGACTCACTGGATTGATCATTCCATCCCAGACACGAGATCAACGCATACGGAGTGGGAACCCATCTGGTCACGTGTCAGAAGCAGCCTGCACTCGGATGTGTGTACAAGGTCAGAGTTGATCTTTGATCTCTCCTCCAATCTCCCCTCCCTCCCTCCTTCAGCTCGTCTCATGCGACGGAGAACCGAAGATCAAACTGAGTCAGGACGTATCCAAGATCACAATTCCATGCAAGAAACTCTGCTTCAGAGTATATGGAAAGAGTGGAAATCCCATTCTCGATCTGATGACCATTCGGTGAGAGAAGAAGGGAGAGGGGAGAGAGGGGAGAGAGAGGAGAGGAGAAGGAGTAGATTGTAGGGGAGACGAAGACTTCACTCACTTCGAGACGGATGCTGATGGAAATAAAGTCGAATTCCAGGTGAGAATTCGATTAGAGATTATCGATTAGATCAATCTATGACGGTGTGATTTCAGTCAAGCAGAACGGAGAAGTACGAGGGAAGCATCCTGTGCAGACATCCATTCGAGGTTAGTCTACTTGATCTTTGATCTCTGATCTCTTAATCTCGATTCACAGGAGGGAAAGCGATGTTTGGTGTGGAGAGGCAAACAACCAGAAGTTGGATTTAATCTATTTCAGTATCGTGAAGTAGTCAGTCGATGCTAATCCAATCACTGATCAGTGCATAGTCTCACTACTCACATCTAGTCCTCCCCTTGTCTCTCCCCCTCCCCCCCCCCTCCTCCTCTCCCCTCTCTCCTCTCTCCTCTCCTTCAGGAAGGTCGTCGCTGTCTCGTCTCATCTGAGTGCCAAATCCATCGTCTCCATCGAGTTTATTGGGATGGAGAAGTGAAGGAGAAGCTGCCCACTCTTCCAGAGATCAGAGTTCGTCCCCCCCCCTCTCCCCCTCGTTAATTGAATAGTTAAGGAGCACGTGTTCTCTGAGCTCTCGAAGCTGCGTGCCGACCACAAGAGATATCTTAATCCAACTCCATATAAGGCGAGTTCATTATTGAGTTTCTCTTTAATGATTCGAGAGAATGAGACAAGGCTGGATCATTAATGTCTGAGTGACTCGTAGATGAACGGCGAACAATTCATTTCGCTTCTTGAGAGATTCTTAGAAACCATTAAAAATGTGATTAAAATCGAGGATCGGCCGATCTAAGAAAACCAATAGGAGAAGTATCTATTGCGTTCGAGCCTAGTAGCGTGGAAATATAATAACTCTCTTCCTTCACAGGTGTCAGTCTCATCGATTCTCTTCGATTTCCTTCACGATCAATGGCTTAAGAATGCTCCTATCTGTCAATTGGAATGATTCCATTCCCCCTTCAGTATCTTACTAACCATTGTGAATTGTAGCCGTTCGCAGTATTTCTGTTAGAGACAGTCCTATGAATAGATTACCTAATTTCAATGTTAATACAAGCTCATTCTTATTTTCCACCCGGACATAATGTTATGCATTGTAAGAAATTGTTTGTCTTGGCCCATTCTTGCAATACAATAAATATATTCGGATTATTTTGATATCATAAAAGACAATAAACATTCTAATGGCTCGTATACATCTACTGCAGAAAGGATTAAATAATATCTAGGTAGATAATAAACACAATCTTCCGCAGATCTTTTAGGTGCTCTTTGCAAGTTTCCGAGATTTCCGAAATCTAAGAATAGAGTGGTAGAATACGTCATTTGAGTGTGCAATGATTGTTCATTCCATCATGTTTCTCCCCTCCAGAGATCTCTCAAGGGAAGGAAAGAGAAGACAGAAGATCCTCCATTCACTGATCTTCTCCCTCGAAGACAATGGAAGGTGAGGTCTCCCCCCTCCATTACTCTCCTTCTCCATGTTGAACCTCGTGTTATTTCCTATGGAATACGTGCGAGTCTCCTCTATTTCAGAGTATTTCTCACCTCCTCTCCAAAGTAGAGACAGAGTCTAACACATGTTCCAGTGAGGAGAAACAATGCATTCCTCGTCTTCCATTCCTCGTGTGTTTTCAGTCCATTCTATTGAGAATGAATGCATGGGATGGATCCATTCCCACAGTTGAGAGTGTTTTCCTCTCTCCTCTTCGACTGTTGCAATCTTCGCCCTTTCTTCTCCAGACTCACTCTCACTCTCTCTCTTCTGTTCCTCTTATTCATTCATATTCGATGTGCTCCTTGTCTATTCATATCTCTTCTATTCAGAGATGACTCCTCTCTTCTACGATCTTCATAGACCACTCCTACTCATTCCTTCGTCCTTCTCATTTGTCCTTTCTTTCCTTCCCTTCCACTACAATTCTCTTCCCTTTCAGAAGCACTGTCCTTCCATTGAACTTCATTGGCTATTCCACTCCCGGTGAGTGAAGCGAACTTTTTTGCAATTTCAATTTATTAGAATTGATTCGAATCCGATCATTTTCGAAAACCTGATTAGTTCCCAATTGCAAGCCGGATCTCGTTCTCTTCTTCATCTCATCATCAAAACGTCAGGAAACCATCATGGAAGAGGTGGGTGTCCATGCATATTTCTGGCTGCAGAACGTCTATTTTCCCGTCTTCTTCTCACTTCTAAAAGATGTTTAGACCCACTCTGCAAGAGAGAAAGAGAGAGAGAGAGTCACGGATAACGTTTTCAGAAAAAGAGATTTCCCTGTAGGCCCTCCAAATTTATGACCCCTTTTACCCGTGAACTCGGATAGTCTCCTTTCCCTCCATTGGGACCATTACATCTCATCGTCCCATATCAATCACCGTTCTTCTCTTTCCCACCCCTCCTCTATCCTTTTTTCCACTTGAATTAATAACACATCCTTCCCTATTCTTCTCTCACTTTTGCTCTTCTCTTTGTTTAGTTCTTCGAATGTTTCTTTCACTTCTCGAAATGGCTTCGATTCTATCCTTGCAGCCACCGTTGCAAATGAATAATCTCTCTCTTGAGTCTGCGTTCTCTCTAACTGGTTCGAGTGCAGAATGAAGAGACGAACTGATCATCGATAGTCCTATTCTATTCTCCCCTCTCCTTCATTATCCTCTGCAGACATTCTTCTCAGTTTCTCATCTTCCATTCATAACTATTGCATTCGGAAGATCGTTCGTTCTCTTTTTGACCTCTTCCAACTGAATCCAATCTAGTGGAAGGAATTCCATTCGCCTTCGTTCCAATGAATTCTCTCTTTTCTTCTGCAGAATCAAGCGAACTTCCGGATTGAATCGCAACTTGTGAACCACTTTCTGCGAATTTGTGACGTTTCCGACGAGGATTTGAGTGATGTGAGAACAAAGTTCCAAAAAAGGAGGCAATCCGCATAGAATCTTTTGTGTGTTCGTGCTGTCTAGAACCAATTTCTTTAGAATGAAAGATCTGTAGAATAGACAGGAAAAATTTGGTCCTTCGTCTTTTCACACTCCAGTCCTTTTATAGTATTGTTATTCTCTCCTCAGGTTTCCTTCCTTCTTCCTCTCCTTTCCTTCCCTTCTATCTTCTCAATCTCAATCTCTCCTAATTGAATCTTGGTCGCTTCGCCCATCTAAGGGTTCTGTTTCCCATCCATTCATGACACGGCACAGAATGGAGTGGAAAGAGAGGGAGAGGAGGGGGGAGGGAGGGAGGGAGGGAGGGAGGGAGAGAGAGACCCTAGGGAGAGACAACAAAACTATGTCATATTGGAATGAAACAAGAGAGCGAGGCATGAATATCAATCTCATCCTCCCATCTACACTCAAACAGAAGAGGAGGTTCCGCATTCGATCCATCCTCTTCCTTCTAGCTCAATCTTCTGAATCACAGTTCCCACTCTGATCTTTGATCTCTGACGTCCCCCCCCCTTTCAGATCCATCGTTCATCCTCGATCACTTCGTCACTCTCAATAGAACGTCGTCGATCTCTCGCAGAGAAGGTATTCATCCTTCTTCCTTCTCCTCATTCTAGAATGGAGAGAGAGAGATGATTCAATCCAATTGAAGCGTCGTCTACTCAAATGGGAAATGGGTAGAAGAGGGGGGTGCCTCTCCTTTCCTTTGGTTCCCTTCCCCCCCCCCCCTTCTTCTCTTCTCCTACTATGATCCACGTGAATGACTCCGTTACTCCATCCTCTGACCATTCCTGACTAGTCAGTCCGCACCTCTCCTTCCCCCTCCTCCATCCCTCCTTCCCCTCCTTCCCCATCCCCATCCCCTCCTTTCTCTTGACCATGTCTCGAATATCGTCGATGGCCTACAAGAAAGTAGACTCGATGTCAATGGACGATAGGAGAAGATCTGCTTCCAATTCGAGACTCTACAATAGGCTTCATTCCCTTCATTCTGGTAGATCTGCAAGTACCAATAGTTCCCCTTTCAATCCAAAGGTACTCACGGAGAGAGATACGGTAATCATCATCTATCACAAACTGATTAATCTTCAGGCCTTTCAACACACCTTCTCATACGACGATTCAATCACTGGATATCTGAGTAAGGAATTGAGGGAAGATGCACAGTACCTCGCACTCAGATATGGTAATTATTCACACTTTAATCTTACTTATTTTCCTTCTATTCTTCTTCTTTTCTCCTTTCTCTTTAATCTCAAATCCGTAAGTGACTTCTCTCCACTTCTTTTCTCCATTATTCTCCTTCACTCTACCATATATCTACTTAGACTTTCCTCCTCCTCTTCTTTTCTCCTTCCACTCTCCAATCTTCCCTTTCTCTTCTTCCGTAACCTTCCGAGATTCACTCCAATTCAATCTTCACTTCTCGATCCTTTCCTTCCTTCTCCCTTACTTCTTCCTTCTTCTGTTTCTTCCCTCATCTAATCCAATCTCAGGAATGACTTCACACCCCTCTGGAGTCTCCAATCTCCAATCAGTTCGAGAAGAGATGCCAGTCAAAGGTCAGTTCGTGATTCCCTCTCCTACCGTAATCCCTCTCTCCTTCAGTTCTCAATGGATCTCCTGGCTACATCAACATTCTGGATGCTCTCAATGGATGGCAGATGGTGAAGGAATTGAGAGAAGCGACGGGAATTCCATCGGCTGCTTCGTTCAAACACGTGACTCCTGCAGGTGGGAAGACTCCCTCCCCTCCCTCCCTCCCCACTCTCTCCTCCCTTCAGGTGCGGCCATCGGCATTCCTCTCTCCGAGGCGGAGGCTGCAGCTTGTATGGTCTCTGATCTGTCTCTCGACACGAAGAAACCTTCTCTGGCTGCTGCCTATGCGAGGGCGAGAGGTCAGGAGTACTGTAGTCCGGAGGGAGTACTGTAGTCAGTGAGAGGACGGAAGTACGGTAGTTCTAGACCGGAAGCATCGTTAGTGAAGCGAGAGAGAAGAGGGAGAAGTTTCAGTTTGATGGAGGAGAAAGAATCGTAAAGAGTGGAAAGGAAAGGGTTGTGAACCTCGAGGAGTTTAATTCATTGCGAGAGTAGATGAAGGGGAAGAGAAATGGAAGGGAACTAGCAAAGGGACTGCAAAGGATGGGAGAAATGGAATGAGATCCTTCTTCCTTCAAGAACAAGAATGGATGGTTTACTCTGAAAATGGGATGAGAATCGAGAGATTAGTCGGTGAGTTTGGAATAGAGAAGCCTGAGTCAAGTACTGTGATTGTCTCCTCTTCCATTCAGTCGATGGAAGTCTCGTCCCTTTTCTGCCTCTTATGCTGTCTCCTAGAGACTAATGCGCTTCATCCTAACTCAACCCAACTGAGACTAATCTAGGGATGGACGCTCATCCTTCTCCTTCCAGGGGCAGATCGAATGTCTTCCTTCGGTGATATGATTGCATTGAGTGATAAATGTGATGAAGCTACTGCGAAGATTATCAGTCGAGAGGTAGAACAAGAGGGGGAGAGAAGGGGAGATTATCGATTGATTGGCTGCAGGTCTCAGAAGGAGTCGTCGCTCCTGATTACGAACCAGCTGCATTGTCCATTCTAGTGAAGAAGAAGGGGGGAAACTACACTGTATTCAAGGTCTGCAGCCATGCATCTCCTCGATCACAATGGAATCTCTTCAGATCGATCCCCAATATCTTCCATCTGAGACGGAAGAGAGAACGATCTTCGGATTGAAACTGCGTCAGAAGAGAAATAATACGACGATAAATGGAGAAACTTTCGCGAATGTTGTCAGCGAGAACAAAGAGGTTCATTTCATTCACTGTCTATGATCGACCATTCAACATTCGTATTCACCATCGAGTCCATCCATTCATCAATCTCCTTCTCAGCTTCCGAAGAGCGTCGTCAACGATCTGATCGTGGCCACGATTGCCATCAAATACGCCCAATCGAACAGTGTGTGCATCGCCCATCGAGGACAGGTTAGAGACAAGAGAAGATCCAGCCTAATCGATCAGATAATCAATACCGTACAATAGTGG
The DNA here is from genome assembly GCA_900490845.1 of Pristionchus japonicus. Classification (NCBI taxonomy): domain Eukaryota; kingdom Metazoa; phylum Nematoda; class Chromadorea; order Rhabditida; family Neodiplogasteridae; genus Pristionchus; species Pristionchus japonicus. The sequence continues at coordinate 1,612,403 of LS515529.1, forward strand.
GAGAATGAACAAAATGAGCTCGTTCGGGAAGATTAATTGATAGCATTTAGTGATTGTCACTGAATTTCGAAAAAAATGCCGAAATTCTCGGCAACAATTTGCAGTGATTCACTGCAGAATCCTACACTCAATCTCTTCTCCCCTTCAGGTAATCGGATTGGGAGCAGGTCAGCAATCTCGTATTCATTGTACTCGATTGGCAGCAGATAAGGCAGCCAATTGGTGAGATCTCTTTATCCATCGAGGGGAATATTCGTCGAGGGTGGTCTTAGACCGAATGGGGGAAAAGGAGGGGAAGGGGGTATTCATTGTTTCTTCTGTAGTTTAGCATTGCACGAGTCTCCGCAAGAAGCTTTGACTTGCTTCCAATAGTAAGCAGTGTTCCTGTCTCTGCAGCCATTGGCGCCTCCATCGTGGATCCTCAACGCAAATATTACTTCATTCACATGAATCTATCTGCAATCGCGCGTTTTGCAAGGAATTGATCGGAGTCTAATTGAATTCTGCGCATTTCATCGTACGTTATGGTGCCAATCACATCCGTCCTATCATACCTTGCAATGGCTTCGCAATCACTCTTCCCGTAGCATTTGACCTTGTATCGGAATCCGAGAGTCTGCAGTGAATATGGTATTTGGAAGGAAAAATGGAGAGGAGGATATATTGGATACGAAAAGAGGAAAGATGAGTTATGAAAGGGAAGGGAAGAGATTGAGTGGACGAATCTAAAAGAGGAAAGAGGAAAAGAGGAGAAAACGTCAGCGATGACATCACAGAGGGATGTACTTCTCAAAGAGAAGAAGGGAAGGGCTTACTTTGATGCAATTGGAGGAGCATTCATAATCCATTGAGCAGTTAATCCATGCTAATTCCTCCTCTTCATCCTCTTTCTTCCCGGGTTGATAACATTGCTGAAAGGGAAGAGGTCAGCTAGTAGATAGATGGCACATCCAGATTTAGACCAGCCCTTGATTAGCTACGGCGATCTCTAGTACTACTCATGACCAATACACTTCTCAATAACTATCAACTGACCATCACACCGTCTCTTTCACCCTCTTATCAAGCTTGTCGATGACTGACCCTCTCTTTCATCCATTGATCATCTGTTTAGACTAGTACTACTCCCTTCCCTTATCACTCTTCTCTCTTCTCCCCACGTGTCAATCATAGATCGTACTCTGAACTGTTGGATATTCAATCGGAAGTATCCACATCCGATTCTTCCATGGACATCTAGATCGCATCCATGGGGAACACAACCAGAGTCAATCTGACACATCGAACGGAGACATCCAGGATCAGTATTCACTGAGAAGATGAAGGATTGAAGGAGGAGAAGAGGAGGGAATACCTTTCTCGTAGAGAAGAAGAGATCGGAGAGAAGGGAAGATAATACAGAAGAAGAGGATGCTCCTTACTCGATCTGGAGGAATGGAGAGATCACTGCTCACGTTCACCTATTTCGAAATGATTCCCAGTCATGGAATGGTTCGATCACAATCATATTGATGGAAGATCAAGAGGGGAGAAACTCACTGAGTGCCATTGTAGTCGAGATGTTATCATTCAGAAGTGTCCACTTCTGGAATGAGTCCTCCTCCTTCTCCTCTTCTTCTCAACTCTCCGCCCCTTTCTCTTCTTCCTTCATGATGGCTGTTCCTATTCGTATTCAATCTCGTGTCCCTCAAATGAAAACTCTACTCGAGATACTTGCAATTTCACTGCTTGTGTGAATTTCAGCCATGCGAATGATGTGAGAAAAGGGCCATAGGGGAAGGAAAGGTCAAGAGAAGGGAGGAGAAACAAACACCTTACTCCATTCGATGGAGTACTCTTTGCTTCGAGATTCAACTACATCCATAGATCATAGACTACCGAGAGTAGTATCTCTTCATACCTCTTCCTCTTTGCAGGTTCCTCCGTCAACATCCTCGAGTACTCAGTCTTCCATGGAGATCAAATCTGAAGAGATCGGAGAGAGCGACTGGGATTGAGATGCTGATCGAGAGTGGATTGGGAGGAGAAGAAGAAAGAGATGACTACTTTACTCAATCTGTTCCTCCATTGACACTCGTGAGTTGAAGACGGAGAGATACTGTTTATTTATGGAGAGGAGAAGAGATTAATATAGGGAGGAGGGATCGAGAATAGACGGTCTCTCTTTGTACTATAATTGGATTGATTACAGGAAGAACGTGGAGAATGGTTGAAAGAGAGAGAAGGAGTCGTCCTTTCTAGTGATGGAACCTTCCCTGCTCATGATAATATGGAGGTTGTCATGCAGGTCAGAAAGATCAAAGATCAGTCGGATAGGGGAGGTCTCAATTCCTTCCTTCCTTGATAAGAAGCGTCTAAAAATGGAAGTAGTCGAATGTTTTGGCAAGAGTGAGAGAGAGGAGGGAGAGTCAAGTGAACATCTGATCTAATCTACATAGAGAGATGACGAGAGAAAGAGTCCGATCTAACGAGATTTAGTCGACGAAAGAGGAACTCTCACTCAGTTTCCGATGACGTCGCAGACTACCGTAATCCCCTTCCTTCTTTCCAGTGTGGAGTTCGATACATTGCACAGCCTGGAGGATCGAGTAAGGATCAACCAGTTATTGATGCAGCCAATCAATACGGAGTCACTCTTATCCATACGGGACTAAAACTATTTCATCATTGAGAACACTCTCAATTGTCTTCTGCTTTCACAAGTAAAGACTAGCCGCTATCTCTTCTCTACGTTGTTTCCGAGAAGCTTTGAGTGCATTTCCTCTTATTCTTCCCTGTATATTCCCCCTTTCGGTGATGTGTTCGCTTCTCATTCTAATTATCCCCACTCTTTATCAGTTTCCATTTCGTCCATAATTTGTACCGATTGAGCCATGTTCGATAAATTAGATTGCGATGTAGGAAATGCAGTCAAAAAGTCTGTGAAAGAAGACATGGGAGAAGAGTCTTGACTGTGCAAGTTAGTTCTGTTCATCTCATTGGCGCGTCCCCGATAGATCCAAGAATGAGAATGCAGGGAGACAACTTCAAGAGATTCAAAGGTTTCGTCGGAAGATTGGGCAGCGTCATTTGTATGCATTCTCGTCTTCAAACTATCCACTCTCTTTATCAGTTTCGTTCGTAATTTGTACCGATTGAGCAACGATTGATATAAATAATTGATACAACTCTGTGAGACAGAAAGCGAAGCAGGGTAGGCGACAATCTATACGAAGGGAGGGGGAAGGATACCCGAATGTAGTGATAATGAGGATGAAAGGAGTGGGATAAGTAACGAGAGACACCAATTATATATGTACACTAACGAATATTAATCTATATTAGAAATTATAAGGTTACAATTAAGTTAGTTGTCTATATCCGAGTTGTCTCTCCATTGTCTCCATATGATTGGAGTAATCTATCAGCTTCCTTCCGAATTGTGGCAGATGGATCAGAATCTCGAACGAATCGAAGATGCTCGGTTATACGATCATTCTGAAAGGAGGAGTGATTAAGGTACTCAATCGATAATCAATCAATAAATCAAAAAGACGCAATAATTTACCCTGAGAATAGCCAGAACGACGAGTGATCCCAATCTGACTTGATCATCTTCATTTTCTAATAGACATAGGAATGAAGATAGGAGATCGACTCTCTTCTGTCCTCTTGCCATCTCGAGATACTCTTGAATCACTTCCACAGCACTATTCGATCCATTACATAGTAATGAGGCAATGGCAGACAGAGTCTCGAGGGGAGGAGCGAGAGGGATGATGGAGAGTCGTTCCATAACGAGAGAGATGGAATGAGATCGACCAGATGAGAGAAGGGAGAGCATCCATGCTGCAATGAGGGAAACGGTTACTCTCTCCATGCAGACACGCCAATAAACGGATCAGTACAAATTCTGCCGAATACGTCAACTGGAATGAACAGACTTTCATGGCTGAGATTCTCGACGAAGGAGCAGAATGGCCGATCTCTGAAGAGAGAGACGAAGTGGAAGACTGTCGTCTGAGGGGTCGATTCATCGGAGAGACAATCGGAGAGAAGAGAGAGGAGGGAGGAAGTGACATGAGGAGAGAGAGTCGGATAGAGGGGATTCACGAGGAGGGCCACTCGAGAGAGAAGTTGGTCTCTGCAAGGAAAAGGGTTGAAATGGTCACTGATAATTATCAATACAGTTTTCAGAACGAAGAACTTTTATTCTTCACAGTATCACCAAAGTCTCACCTCAATTGTGGGATGGGAAGGATATAGGATGCCCTGAGGGGAAAGGCTGTCGATAGCCAGATCTCGTGAACTTCCGGATCAGAATCCAATTGAATTAGTACTGAAAGATAAGTGATTGGAGGATGAAGAAGGGAAGGGGAAGGACGACTCACGATTGGATAGATTCATGGTAGGATCAGCAGATAGATTGAGTAGATGGGATAGAGTTATTCGTTCTGATTGCAGTCCTCGAAGGAGTTGAGTTGTCTTGTAGACGAGGGGACCACGGGCAAGATGCTTCAGCTTCTGAATTAAGAGTATCTTCAACTATTACCAAAATTATAAATATGAAATGCAAAGAAAAGTACTAGACTAACAGTAAGTCCTCTTTCGATTCTCTTGAGATGGTAGTTGAGTACACTCGTCATATCTTCACTGAGAGAGACAGATGAATCCTCTCTCTTCCTCCTTCTATCATCCCTCTTCACTCCTCTCAATGAATCGACTCCCGAATCATCTTCAGACGATATCAACACATTATCATCGATATCGTCCATTATCGATCGACCACGCGATACACTCCTGAAAGGAATACTGTAGGGAAAGATAAGCTGCGTACTACATCTGTGTCTCAGATCTCTCGTCTAGTTGAACCCTTCAGTCGGATAGTACTAGTGGAAGGAGACTCGGACGTACCTTGACTGGAGTACTCTGTGCCATCTCTTGAGAAGAGAAGTGAGTCCTCCCATCTCATTCCAATCACTCTCTATCGATTGAGAGAGGGAAATCAATTGACTCAGATGGAATTGAACTGATCGAGTCGAATCCTCTGAGGAAGAGGAAGAGAGGGGAGAGTCATTGAGTGAGGAGAGATGGGCGAGAGAGAGAGATCGTCGATTGATGGAAGAGAGAGGAGAACGAGTAGACGACATCGTTCCTCGTGATGATGACATCTGAGATCGAGATGGAGAGAGTTTCTTCCGCTAATTATTGCTTATCAAACACATTAAAAGTTATATTAAGAAGGGGAGAAGTGGGACTAACCTCATCCATGGATGGAATCGTCTTCGAGATATCAGAGTAGAGATCATCGAGAATATTCGTTGATGAACGCCATTCCGATCTCAAACATACAATATCAGCATCAAGGATCAATCAACAATTCATTTGATCGTACGACTCCACGACCCTTCTATCCCCCCTCCTCTCCTTCTACTCACTTAATGGCTGCTCTCACAGCGCCTCCTCGTTTTTTCTCACGAAGGAAAACACGCGGTTTGCGAGTTGAATCTGATGATTGAGACGAAGAAATGGAGAGAGAAGTCGCTGTAGGAGTCGTCGAGAGAGGAGCACTGCAAGCGAGAGATTTGATCTTTGAACTTCCATCATTCAAAGCTGCTCCAAAGCTGTTCTCTTACCATCTTTAAGACTACGGAATTGTGCGAGTAGGAATCAATTAATAGGATACTCACAGCCAAGTGACGACGACTTGCAATTTGATGCTTCCGATGGAATTGAGATTGAGAGTGAGTAATTGAGGTTGAGGAGAGAGGAGCTCGCACGGATCGAATGATCTCTCACAGAGAACTCGACTCTTGAATAGACTCACTTCCGATACCTGAGAAGAGGAGAGAGATAAGATGAGTGAGTACTGTGATCACGGACATTCCGATTCCATGATTCAACCATGTACATATTGGGAGAAAGTCGCAAAACAGTTTTTTTCATGAACTTTTTCTCGGAAAAGGTGATAAATATATATTTTTAGGATTTCTGAGAAAAGAACAGGAGATTCTTATGGATGTTCTCATGTTTCCAACCAGACAACAATAATCAACGCTACCGTACCCCTCCCCTCCCCTTCTCCCCTCTACACCCTCTCCCCTTCCCTCCCCTCCCCCTCACCTTCACATCAATGGGAGCAGTGGGAACGAGTCGTAGATCACATTGACTTCTATCCCACTTCTGATTTCTATCCTGTTGAGTCTTCCCTTTTCCCTTCCATTTCAATGATGAATGCTTGATCGAAACCTCGAAGACATCTCCTGGAGCGACGCGAGCGAATCCAACCACTCCTCAACAGAGAAAATAGATTACTTTCATTCGAAAACTACCCATTCAGCGAATTTTAATTAGATAGCGATTGAACAATGGCACTTTTTATTCAAAATGAAATATCATGAGTGAGAGGTCGATCATTCACCACTAATATGTTCCCCTCGTGAACACTGTTCCTCCCATTGTGAGTGGGAGTTCGGAAGAGAGTCTAACAATCTCTGCGAGAGATCCGACACGATCTTACGGAAAGAGAAGAAGAGAAGAACAAGATGGAAGATCGAGATAGAAAAGAGTGAATTGATGAGCGAAGAGGAGGAGTAATTAGTAGTGACATCCCATGGTTATTATCCCTCCCTCCCTCCCTCCCTCCCTCCCTCCCTCCCTCTCTTTCTCCTTGCCTACCTTTGAGTTGGAGTGAGATCGATCCCATGATAGTTGCCAGCTCCTTCTCAATCGATGGATCGATAATTGGAATTGGTTTCGATCCGAGAACAGAAGCACGAAGATCAGATAGAGATGACGATTTGGCTGGAAGAAGGAAAGACGAGATTGAGAGGAGAGGAATGGAGGGATGGGAAGAGAACTGGTGAGGGAATGGAAGAGATTGAATGGAATGGGAATGGACATCAAAGGCAGTTCCTTCCCTTAGGGCATTCATAGTAACGGGAGGAAGAATGGAAAGGGGAGGGATGGCATAAGAAGGGGCAGATCAAAGGGAGAAGCTATCACTCACCCTTCGCTGTATTGAGCTTCGCTCTCATATTCATCTCGGCCAATTTGATCAATCTGCTTAGATACCAATCACATTTCTCTCGTGATTCTCGCACTCGACTGAATTCCTGCAATGGAAGAAGAGATGGAATGGAGTGTGATTCCTCCTCGTGTGAGAGAGAGAGAGAGAGACAGATCATTCCATCTAATGGCAGGATGAACAGTCTAATACCTTCCTTCAATGGCACTACTCAACAGATCATCCCCCATACTAGACTCACTCCCTTCCCTCTCTTCTCCCCTCGGGGGAGGGGGAATTGACCTACCTGAGTCAATCCAGATCTTCTCGCATCATCATTCGTTTCTTCAATCTGAGAAGAGAGCCGTTCTTCTTCCTCAGTCAAGAATGAGTGAAGTTGACTGAAAGGATCGTCTCTCATCATCTACCAACCCTCCCTCCCCCCCCCCCCCCTCTTCCCCCTCTCTCTCCCTCCAGATGGAAGATTAGTCTCTCTGCTCTTCCTTCCGATTCTTTTCATTTCCCATCCATAACTTTCTCTTTTCTTCTCTCAGGCGTTCAGCTGAGTTTCACAAAGAATGTTTGCATTTCTCAGAGAAGGAAGAGAAAGAAGGGAGAATGGATATGGAATGGCCTTACTTGTATGCATTCCTTGTGGTGACTATGATGTGATCTGATTGAGAGGAAGGCCCATTGAAGAGCATCGACGATCGATCTGACTGAAGATGAGGAGAGGATTATGCAGAAGGAGGAAGGAGGAGAGGGGAGAGGAGGGGGATGAGGGGGGGGGGGACGATTCGGTTGTGCTTTTCTAGCACATTCTTTGTAAGATGTCAGAGGAGTGTGCAAAAGACAGATGGAGGCTGAAGGAATCGAACCAACGGCCTTTCGATACGTATGCGACTGCTCTACCACTGAGCTAAGCCCCCGATGTTCGACTATCCTCTGGCTCGTGCTATTGGTCTTGGGGTGCGGGCATCTCACAGGGCTCTTACAACTCCCTTACATGCCGCCCCTCTC
>LS515529.1:1623480-1636941 GCA_900490845.1 Pristionchus japonicus
AAGATTGAGAGAAGGAGAGGAAGAGGAGAAGGTGGGGGAGGGGAGGAGGAGGAAGGATCAAGGAAGGAGAAGGGGGATAGGTAAGGAAGGCGGCATGGAGAGTGTCCGTGCAAGATGAATCAGAATGAGAAATGGAGAAGAAAGGATAAAATATGGTGATAGAAAGGAGCAAAGAATACGGTAGATCACTCACTTTATCGATCGTTGATCTTGAGAGGGTTCCCGATAGATACGGTGAACCTTGAGATTCGTATGTCATCTGAATAGAAAGTGAATGAAAGTAATCAATCTCCTATCTATCCATCTATCATCAAAGGGTTACGCTAACACTTTAGTGGGTTATCAATCCATTTCATTCCTCTCGATAGACGATCAAAGAGTCTTTCCCTACTCATAAACACGATAGAAATCATACCAATCCTCGTCTTCGTTGTTCCTCTTTTCTCTTCTGGAATTTGCTGCTCGTTTTAGGTGCTTGAAGAGTGGAGAATTTCCTGAATGGGGGAGGTCTCTTACTCATTCCTTTTCCTCCCCTTCTTATCACTGATCTCCATCTGATTCATTCTGTCTGCAGGGGGAAGAATAACATAGGAAGGGACAGACCTTTCCCCGTGGCATTAGAGAAGCCATTTCGAGAGAAAGGGAAAGTGAACTTAGAGAGGGATTACACTTGGAGAGATTCACGTGGAGAAGAAAGAAGAGAAGACGAAGGAGAGTGATCAAACCATCGAGGATCACGGGATTGAGACGGACAACGGGAAGAAGAGAAGGGAACGGGAGAGATCTCAGAGGATTGTGCCATTGGGTTCCTTCCCCCCAACTACAGAATGAGAAAGGGAAAAGGATGTGTGAATGGAGTAGACAGGTGGGGAATGCGGTAGTTTCCCTCTCCCTATACTCTATTCCCCCCTACCGGTCCTCATGATTCTGAAGGTGAAAGGAAAGAAAAGGTGCAATAAAGACAAGTATCCTAATAAAGGCTGCCATTTGTCATTGGGAGTACTCCCATCCTTGCACAGGGAGGAAGGACAAACGAGGAGTTTCAATGGAAAAAAGGAGTGCGACTCTTTCCCTTTCTCACTCTCAAAACACTACTCTGATCTACCCATCGAAAGAAGGTGTGGTGAGCATTAGAGTGACTAGTTCTTCCCATTAGTACTCAGAAAGTGTAAATGGAACGAAAGATGATTGAATGAATCGGGAAGAGAAATTGACTACGCCTATGTTACAAAGGGCGACCGAAGAACAATCGTAAAGAAGAAACGGAAGATGTACTCTCTCATTATCGCATGATCTCTCCACAGCGGAACATCAATTTTCGAAAAGAAAGTGGTAAAAAGGGAATACATGACTGACAATGGATCGTCTCCTGCATTCCATTCCCTCATTCGATGACCCATGTGTCGAGGAAGTGTATGAGTGTACATTGAAGACTGAAAGAAAACATTTCATGAAAAGTAGAGAAGACGGAGCACGCAAGAGATTATGAAAATGCGAGAGAGCACCGACAGACAGAGAAATACCGTAATATGACGGAATTCAATCGTGGCATACGACAGGGTGCGAACATGACCAGCAGCTCAAGCATTTTCAGCATTTTCAATATTTTAAAAAGCTACTTTTTATGTTTAGATAAAAATTTCATTAAAATTGAGTCAATGATTGAATAAGAAGAGGAAAGGAAGAGGAAAGAAGAGAAAAGGAATGAGGGTCATGGGAACGAGAGTGGAAGAGAGACTGATAAAATGGAGACATCCGATAACTGATCCATCCATGCAAATGGGACCACTGGCTAGCCTCGAATGGAGCGTTCTTATGATAGTTAGAGAAGAAAGAAGAGGAACAAGTAGAAGAAGGAATCTCGATAGTAATAATGGGACTGAATGAAGAGGATGGATTAGAGTGGTGCCTCCATTAGAGTGATCAGACTGGTGATAAGGATGAAGATAAGGGAAGATGGACTAAGAAAAGAGAGAGAGAGAGAAGACGAGAGGGAGATCTTGAAAAGCGGCCGATTCTATACTATCAGAAGACAAACAGAACAAGACCAGAGGGCACAGTTGTGACAAGGGAAGGAGGGGGGGACTGACCTCTTGGGAAGGAGATCTATGGAGTAGTGATCTACTTCCAATGGGAGGAGATGGCCTTGCACTGATCAATCCCTCCTCCTCTGCCGTCCTTCCTCCATCCCTTCCTCCTCCTCTTCCACTATGATCATCCACCCCATCCAGACCAGTCATACTGCAATTACAATAGAATGAAGAGAAGAGATTGAACGGGACCGACGAATGGACAATTGAAGTGATGATCAAGAGAGAGAAGAGGAGATTACTAGCTAGCCAGAGGGGAGAAGAGGGGAGAGGAGGGGAGAGGGGGGGGGGGGAGGAGTACTCATACCTGGAATACCTCCCCTTATCAGATTCCATCTGTGACAGATGAGAGACCGGAAGAGGGCAATTCCTGATAGTGAGAGGACCCACGCATGAGTAAGGGCCACTCACCCCCCCCCCCCCCCCTTCCCCTCCCCCTCCTCCTCTCCCACCTACTCTCCTCTTCCTCTTTCGATACGGTTCGAGGGAAGGCGACAAACAGTGATAAATGCATGTGATATCCCTTTGTGAGTACTGATGAATCTAAGAGAGGGAGAGAGAAATGGGAGATCGATAGGAAGTTACAGCAAGAGAAGAACAGTTCGGCAGACTGTCATTGGGAGGGAGTGAACCCATCGAGTGATCGTCTTCCCTCCTCTACTCTCTCCACCCTATCAACGATAGTGAACGAGGGTCACAAACTTGAAGTGATCGTCAAAGTGAATGGGTTACCTATCATCCTTCCAGAATTCCCCATAATTCGAATGGATCAAAGAAGATCTTACTCATCTGAGACACTCCATCATCTTAGTAATACTAACCTCGTCCCTCCTCTCCATTTAGTCGTCGAATGTTTGAGCATGGAAGGAAGTGATAGGCCGATGGACGAGGAATGAATTGGAGTGAGAGGGAATCACTCCCCTCCCCCCTCTTCTCCCCTTCTTCCTCCCTCTATTCCTCTCTTCTCTTCCATCCAAACAATTGCATATATGGTCGATAGCTTCCTCTCCCATTCACACGATCGAATTGGATTCATAAAAGGAAACGAGGAAAGAAAAGAGAACGAACTTGACCTTACAACCTCCAGACTCTTTTTGTGTGTGAAGGAGAGAGAGACGCCGCTATCAAAATGGGAATGGAATGGCCATTCGATCGGGTTACGGCAAATCGTGTGGAAACGTTCAGATGAGCAATCATGGGAAATTCTAATCTGTAGATCCGAGAAGATCTCTGCCAAATGGAATAAACAGGACGTATATGTGGCACTCAAGATTTCTTATTTCGTGACTTTCATTTTCATTTTCAGAAGTAGTCGTTTGCAAGACGCTAAGAATGTTCTTCTTTTGTTCTTTTGTTCAATTGTGAACGTTTCAACATTAGAATAATTTGTCTCTCCGCACAGACCAGATTGCATAACATCCTGCAGATAATAAAATAGCCACGTTTTCAAGAACAAAGCAACAATCGTTGAAGAGACGAACAAATTCTTTTGCTTTTCTTTTCATTAGCGAAAAGGAAATTCGTACATTGGACAGTATACCATGAATACTTTCTCTGAGGAAGAAGAAGTACTCTAAACTCTCATCAAGATGGTACTCTTGTGGGTCGAAGTCTTCTTCTAGAATGGACCAGGATGTATCTATCTCGATTTTCCCTCAATCTCCGCTTCGTTCTCGATATTTTGACGTTCGCCATCACTTTTATTTTCCCCCGTGGCAAAAAACGAACGATGTCCTTTCCACATTTTCTTCCACTTCCCATATTATTTATTCCGTACGCATTTTGAGGCTAAAACGGGACGGGTTCATTGGTACTTGCAGAAAATCAGAGTGATGAGATGAAAAGGGAGAGAGAGGGAAACCCCTTCTCCTTCTTCTTCTCTGCAGATGCAAATTAGAGAGAAAGCGAGTGATCGACGATAGTAACTTCTCCAGTTGTTGTCTCTTGCTTCTGCCAATTCCCTTTTGTAGCGAGACGAAAAAAAAAGAAATAAAAAAGAAGGCAAAAAAAGCTGCTGCAGACAGAAAAAGAATATTTACCCGTATGATCCACTGCATAATCTGCAATTATTAATGCATCAATCTGTTCATTACCGTGTAGATTGAGAGATTAGACTATACAAAGAGGGTTCATTCTCTCTTAATTACTCATCTCCTCCTCTCATTCGATAGATCAAACTCGATAGTCCTGCCCTTCTACTGCTCTTCCTCTATCATCTCTCATCACTTTCTCAGTATTCATCTCAATTGGTTGGTTGGATGGTCGATTACTCCCTTCATAGATCTCCAACTTATTCTGCCCTTTTACCGATTGCTTCATTTCCTGTCTTCACTCAATTTTACCCTTCAGTCTTAATGCCACTTATAATCTATCTAAGATGTCACTTTGATCTTCGGATTCTTCTACTCCAGATTCTCATCTCTCATCATCGAATTAGACCCTTCCACTTGTTTATCCACGAGGAGGCTAATCTCCAGAATTCACTCTCTGATCTGAATGAGAATGATGATGATGATGATGAAGCTATATGTGATGGGTTCAAAAGGTCGGAGTGAGAGCTAAGAAACGAGATCTTACCCTTCCTACTCTTTCCTTTCTTCCACCCTCTCTCTTTCTCTATTGATCATCTTTCGCCATTCAATTATCCGCCCTCACAACACTTCTCTAAATACCATCCTTTATCCCTTCCAGAGAGTGAGTCTCTCTATTAATAGATTGAACTTACTCTACATTCTCATCCCTCCTGAATGCATTATCCCAGTTATCCGTCTCGTCGTCTCTTCTCTCTTCCTTTCCCCTCATCTCTCCCCTTGACTCCGCCCCTTTCCTCCTGATTCCTCACATCATCTCCATGCAACTTCTCCAATAAGGACATAGATGACGTTTAATTAAGTACCTCTCTCTATCTCTCTCTCTCTCGCTCCTCCCCTTTCTGCACAGTTGGGTATAAATACGAGCCATCTTTCTTCAGATTCCATTCCGAGATGAAATCTCTCCTTCTCCTCTCCCTTCTCGTCTCACTGGCTGCTGCTACCGTATCCAATATATCCGACCAAGTCATCTCCAAGGGTGAGCTTCCATCCATCTGCCTCTTCCAGCATTGCTTGACCTACCGTACTCCCGTCCTACCGTATCCTTCCTTTCAGAAGAGAAGGCATGGAGAGTGAATGCTGTGAGGAAGCTGTGGGAAGAGAGGAAGAACATGGGACACACGGAACTCACTCGAATCGAGGTACGGTAGTTCCCTTCATCCGATCGATAACTGACTGACTAAAGGGCGCGCAGATGCCTGGACTACCGATGGTTGATGTTTACATCAAGAATGAGACAGCTTCCAAGTCGGGAACTCTCAAGCATCGATTCGTATGGGCTCTCGTTCTATGGGCTGTCACTGAGGGAAAGGTACGGTAGAAGGGAGAAAGATCGATAGAGATATCGTACCCCTTCCAGATCAAATCCAATACTACCGTATACGACTCTACTTCTGGAAACACTGGATCCAGTGAGGCATACATGTGTCAACTCATCGGAGTGAACTATACCGCTGTGGTAGGTCAAAGTGACGAGATACGGTAGCTACAGTATTCCTATTAGGTGGCTATGGATCTGGAAGAGGAGAAGATTGCGCAGATCACGAAATACAATGGAGCCATCATGAAGGTTTGTAAGATGAGTTGAGTGGCTACAGTATCATCCTAATTGGAGGTTCCGGTCGCACTCCGTAATCAAAAGGCTGCTGAGATGGCATTGAACAACAGTGGATTCTTCATCAATCAGTTCGGGAACGCCGATGCCGCCGAAGAATACCACGAGAGTCAGTGAGACCTACTGTATCCAGAGATTATCGATTGATTCGCAGGTGGAGGATACGGTTACGAATCTACGAATGTCTTCCATGAGATCTCGGAACAGATGGCTCGTTTGAATAGATCCCTTCCCGATTATTTCATCCATTCTGCTGGCACTGGTGAGGATCTCTCTTCCCTCCTTCCATCTCTTTCTCTTCCCTTCAGGTGGAACCATTTCATCTGTTGGAAAGTACATCTCTCGCTATTCTCTCAAGACAAAAGTTGTGTTGGCTGATTCCCAGTTCTCTCTCTTCTACGATTACGTTCTCTCCAACAAGTAAGATTCGACCTACCGTACTCTTCTGAGACCACTCTTCTTCAGATACAGTAATCTCTCTGCTGGGGAGCCTGGAAGACCCTCATGGGTGGCTCCTGGAGTCGCAGGCATTGGTTATGGATATAATACTGCTCCCATCCTCTTCAAGAACAGTACCAGGTACCGTACTCCATTCTCATCCTTATCTACCGTAATCCTCTCAGTCTCCTTCGTACGGTAATAGACGAAGTTACGCGTATGCCAGACATGGCTACGGTAGCCGCGATGAGATCTCTTCGTGACATGGATATCGACGGAGGAGCTTCCACTGCTCTCAACTTCCTAGTCGCACTCTACAAGGGAATCGTCCATGCGGAGGGACAGGACAAGATATCGTGAGATTATTGATTAGACGACTCCTTGATTACGGTAGACTTCGTTCAGGGAGAAGGAACGAGTGAGCATGGTATTCATCATGGGAGATCCTGGAAGATACTATCAATCTACCTACTACAATGATACTTTCGTCGATATCAAAATGGCGAAATTGGGAGGAATGAAGGCTCTCAATTGCTGGAAGGGAAAGATTGATGAGTAAGAGAATCATTTCGAAGAATAGTAGATCAAAGAATCATTGCAGTGCCATTGCAACTGGAACGAACTTCATCGAGAAGGCGACGACGTGCAACGTCCACCACTAAGATAGACTATCGACCTATGATCTCCATCTATATTTGTAACAAATGTCTCAAATTGCGTCTTTTCACATCGAGCTTATCATACAACCCCGGATGTCTGTAACATAGTAGATATCCTATCTTTCCACCCTTCATGTTTGTCGTGTATTCAAGTATCCACATGGATAAATGGTTATCGTTATTTGTATCATTGTAAACTACCTCGCAAAATTAACGATCTCAAAAATGAAGAGAAGTGAAGAGAAAGTGAAGAATCGCGAAAGAATCAAATGCGCCATTCGCTCATGTTACGGACGTAAGAGTTGTGGACTGACGCACTTGAAGAGCCCGGGAAACATCGAAAACTAGTGTTTTTGTAACTTAATTTATTTAACGTTTGTCATCGATTTTACGTCTAATTATAGTTGCTTATAGTAGCTGGGTAATGGTGAACGTCGATTCCATCACAATGGACAAAGATGAAGGATCTTGCGCCTCCCTCCCGAGTGATCCTTCGGGAGATGAATTCCTTCCTTCTAAAGCCTCATCCAAGGAGGATTCGGATGATGAAGAAAGCTCATCACGTCATGGATCGGAAAAATGGATGCCACAGGTTCGTTGATAGTGAAATTCCACCGTTACGATCAGCCGTTTTCTTTGGTTCAGGTGCTCTAGAAATACGGTACCCTCATAGCCGGTAGGAACGATCATTTAGAAAAGTTCTTCGCTTGTTTTCTATCTGATAAAATGACGATATGCAGGATGACAACTCACGAAAAGCAATGCATGCTATGATGATGTTCAATAATGGATTTCAACCAAAGAAAATTCTCTCGGTTCTCTTTCCCAATGTTGAAGCCAATCCATTCCTATCAGGTTAGATAAAGTTGATTATTTTCTTAGTTACGTTTATTTATTCATTTCAGAGGCTGCTGCGCTCAGACTCATAAAAGATCTCGTTGATAGGCCTCCGAAGAGAATCAAGCTGCTTAGCTACAACACTTTCCAAGACGCGGTTGACCTTTTCAGGTTCGTATGTGTTATGTGCTACGTTTTCTTTATTTTCTTTTTTCCCAGGAAGTCTAAGCGCATCCTTATGCTGACCGGAGCAGGAGTCTCAGTTTCTTGTGGAATCCCCGACTTCCGAAGCAAAGTGAGAGCAAACTATCGTAGTGATGCCGTCCTAATAAATATTCTGTCGAGAATTGACAAGTCGAGTTTATATTTCGGTATAATACGTAATCCCAGGATGGAATCTACGCTCGTCTGCATGAATCTTTCCCCGATCTACCGGATCCATCGGCTATGTTCGATATCCAATACTTCAGAAGGAATCCCAAACCGTTCTATGATTTCGCCAAAGTTGGTTTCTCAGTTTGTTTTATTTTTAAAAGTTTCGAATATGATAATTCTATAATCTCTTTTGTTTTTAGGAGATCTTCCCTGGAATGTTCGAACCGTCTTTCTCTCACAAATTGATAGCCCATCTAGAGAAGAAGGAGAAGTTGTTGAGGAATTACACCCAGAATATTGACACTCTCGAGAAAGTAGCTGGAATTGATCGAGTTATTGAATGCCATGGTAAGTTCAGAAGTGGATCAGAGATCTCATGAACTTGGGAATGAATACCTCAATTTCTTCC
This sequence comes from Pristionchus japonicus, assembly GCA_900490845.1. NCBI lineage: Eukaryota > Metazoa > Nematoda > Chromadorea > Rhabditida > Neodiplogasteridae > Pristionchus > Pristionchus japonicus. The sequence goes on from LS515529.1 coordinate 1,631,994, forward strand.
ATCTTGATAACCCTAATAATAAGCCAATTCGCTGTGTTCTTGCAGGATCTTTCTCATCAGCGACATGTCTCAATTGCAAGGCAATCTACACTCCAGATGACATCAGAGAGAACGTCATGGAGAAGGTTCGAATGACTCTTTTATGGCTTATTAACCCCATGAACGCTGCTCATTTTATAACCTTCAAACTACCCTATTGCAAAAATAGAAGTCTATTTATTACCTTAATATTGATGTAATAATATAAATTCATCATTCTCAAGTTAAATAGTTGATGATTCAGAAAGTGGCATACTGCCGTGAGTGCGAGGATGGAGTCATCAAACCAGATATCGTCTTCTTCGGAGAAGATCTCCATGCTGATTTCCATACTCAAATGGCAATTGATAAGCATGAAGCCGATCTCATTGTCGTTATAGGTGAGTACTCTCTATTCGATTCCATCTACCATATCCCACTCAGGTTCCTCGCTCAAAGTCCGTCCAGTTTCACTCATTCCATTCGCTGTTTCTCCCGATGTTCCACAGATTTTAATCAATCGAGAGCCAATTCCACATTACACAGCTGATATCGAATTGCTAGGAAACTGCGATGATATTCTGAGGTGAGCTTGGTTTGTGCCAGAATTGATCCAAAATAATAACATGCCGAATGGGGGGATTCCCAATGAATCATGTTTTCGAAGTGTGACAAGATTAATCTAAGACTGGCTAGAGTTAATCCCAATCAAAGTGATGTGATATGATGCGAGAATCCATTCAGGGAGATCGCTATACTAATGGGGGAGGAAGAATTTGTGAAGAATTATGATGAGACGCATGGAAGAGAGGGAGATGTGAATAGAAAGAGAATGATTCCAAGAGAGGAATTCGATCGGGTAAGCACTTTTATTAAGGACATATGTTATGGTGCCACGAACACACTCCGGCATATTGAGATGACAATATAAGTGACAAGTGACAATGTGAACGAAGTGTCATAGGGATAGATGCGAGAATGTTACTATAGTAATGAGGATCTCTTCACTCCAAAATATATGCCATTTAATCTCATGATATGCATGCCAAGATTTTGTTTTCGTAAAACCATGAAAGTCGCTCATTCTTTTTTTATTCCGTTCTAGATAATCAACAAAATGGACGAGGATCAAAAAGAGAACATGGATGATGATGAAGAAGAGAATGACGAGGACGAAGTTGAGAAGAATGGAGAAGATATTGATAATGAGACAACTGAAGTATCGAAAGAAAATGAGGTTGGTTCGCGAGATTACTGTAAAATACTACGGTTACTGTGGCGTTTTCAGAATGGCGTAGTTGAGAAAGAGAATGAAGAAGAAGAAGAAGAAGAAGAAGAAGAAGAAGAAGAGAGGAACGAGGATGGAGAACCAGTTAGGAAGAAAAGGAGGATAACACTCCAGAGTGTTCAGAGTAACAATTCATTGTCGGTAAGTTGAATGGGTGAATCATTGAAGTCACTTTTCTAACTTCAGGAACTCTACTCGAGGAAATACGTGAACATCGAATCTCTCTTGTCCGATGCAGATACATTCATTCAGGTACGATTGATGATGTCTTTGGTACGGAAGCATTCTTTGAGAGTTGGTCTAGTATTGATTACTCTATTCAGGCGAGCACGAATCAGTTTGTATTCCGAGGAGCGGAGATCTACATTGATATGGACTCAAAAGTACTCTCACAACGACCCAGAACGTGAGAGATTCTACTGAATTCTGCAATAGTCTTGGGATTAATCGATTATGTTTTCCATTCTTTATCCCTTCAATTTCAGTCGTCACTACTCAGCGTCAGATTCAGAAGATGAAGATGAGGATGGTCACGGTTGCTGTGGAGACGATGGATGTTCAGATGAAGATTGTTCTCGTCTTCCCTCTTCTCCCTACACTGAACCACCTCGATCTCCTCTCCCTCTATTCGATCATTCTTCTGATCGATTCCATCGATCTTCCTCTTGTATTCCTACTGTTGATACTCAATCTCTCGTTCCTCTTCAATTCATTCGATCTACTCTTAATCCATACGATGAAATAGAAGAACCCTCCTCACCCTGAACTAACCAATGTATATTCCACTTACTAGACAATATCAAATGCACTGTCACATATTATTGATTGAATGACTCTTGGTCTTCTCAATTCCTGATCTACCTTTGCTTCTCATTTTCACTGCATGAGCTCGATTCTCTATTTCACGTTTTCAATACTGACTAATTGTTTGGAATTTCCTATTGCACTATAAATGATTATCTGTACCAGAATGCTCGATTTCTTTTCAGTGAGACAGGGAATATTTTTTTCCTCAGCTTTAGTGTTGTGCAGAGAGATGGTCTATGCACCGTCTGTGCCTCTATTGTAGTGGACGAGAGTGGAAGAGATTAGAGAGACACTATCAACAGTAAATATCACTATGATACGATGAAAGAGAGCAGAGCTCCTCTTACGAATTTAATTGTTTTGATTAGTTATAACCGCCGATTTGAGAGAGTTTCATTTTTTTTTGGTTTCGTTTGTTTCTTTTCCTATTCATTCTCGTTCTTTGTTCGAATCCTTTGTAATGTTTCATAATCCGTTTCCATCAACTAATAATGTCGTCAAACTTCATCTGGGCTGTAGCAACTGCTGCGTATCAGATTGAAGGAGGAAAAGAGACTGATGGTACCATTTTTCTGAATTGGACGAATCTTCATTAAATTCGTTATGTAATATTCGTAGGAAGAACTCCGAGTATGTGGGATGCAATCAGAGAAATACCTGGAAGAATCAAAGACGGATCATCGAAAGATCTTTCGTGTGATGGAAGGAAGAAGTACAAGTATGCTGTCAAAATATCTGTTCAACAGGAATAACATTTTAGTCTCATGCATTGTTCCCTTTTAGAGAAGACGTGCAACTAATCAAATCTCTCGGAGTGACGCATTATCGATTCTCGATTGATTGGTCGAGAGTGATGAAGAATGGAAAGACGATTAATAAAACTGGAATGGAGTACTACAAGGATCTATGCAGAGAATTGAAGAAGGAAGGAATTCAGTGCATCGTCAGTTATTCTTGCAACGACATCTTCATTGAATAAACATGTTGAATACAGTTTCTCGCATCCTCAGGTTACTCTCTTCCATGCTGATCTTCCTCTCGATCTCTACAACGAGGGAAGTTGGCTGACTGAAGGAATTATCGATCGATTCGTTCAATTCGCTCTATACTGCTATGAAGAACTGAGTGAATACGTGAGAGTATCGATTGATTCAGTGGTTGATCTACCGAATGAAGGTCTCTCTCTGGATCACCTTCAATGAGATTCGAATGCATGCATGGGCAGGAGTAGTGAAAGTGGAGGGAGAACCATTCCACTCTCTTGATATCGATTATAAGGTAGATCAAACTGCAGAATCAGTCATCATAAATTACTTCTTTTTAGCAATTTCTTGGGAATGTGAGTGTGACTCGTGCAGTGATGGTTGCATCGAGGAATATGCTAATCGCCCATGCTAGAGTATATCGATTATTCCATGAGAGAGATGGTTCGTGAACTCATTGTGGAAGAGGACATCGATGATCTCAGATTCGACAAGAGTGGGAATCATAGTGGGTGCTCATTCCTGCATGGATGCTGATGGAGAGGTTCGATACACTCCGATGAACTACCTTCGATTCGATCTTCTTTCGGTTATTGAAGAATCCCTATTTTCAGAAGATCTCAGATGTTTCTGAACGGGCAACGAAGTCGATGGTCAATCTGTATCTCGATCCACTCATTCATCCAATCAATGATTGGACTGAAGAGATGAAGGAATATCTAGGAGATGATCTTCCGCCTTGGAGTGGAGACGAGAAGAAATTACTCAAGAGTGAGAAATGATTGCAGTGCCTTACTTTACCCTTGTATTCAGATACAATGGACGTTCTCTGTCTAAACTACTATCGTCCTCACATCGTCAAAGAAGGAAAAGGATCTTCTCTTGTTGAGCAATTATTCAACTTCACGATGGTCGATGATGATTGGCCTAAGTTCGTTTATACTCTCATTCATCATAAGTTCTCATCTCCGAAAATCCATTTATTGACGAGTTAGATCATCTCACACATTTCTTCTTCTCTAATCTCTCCATAACTTGTCCGTCTCTTGTCTCTCACTGGTCTTTCTCTCCTCTCGTTTCAGAATCGGTGGGACTTCATCGTGGGTTCGTCTCCATCCCAAAGGACTTCTCTCTCTTCTCGAAGGACTGAGGAAGAGAGAGAAAGAAGAAGAGATGAAGTACCCTAATGTTCCCATTCTCATATCGGGTGAGCAATGATGATGATGGAGAGTTTAGAAGAGACGAAATGAAGAAGAAGAGGATTCGAAAAGAGAAATGTACTAGTATTGGAAGGGAAGAAGAGAGGAGAAAGAGTCTGCAAAAGGACGAAGTATTACATGTTTCCCTTTGCAGAGAATGGAGTAAATGACGATCCTGCACTCAATTCCATCCAAGATACGAACAGAATCCAATACATCGAAGCACATATCGATGCTATTCTCGAAGGTAGATCAACCCTCTCGTCATCTTCTTCCATCTGATCTTTGATCTTTCTCAGCGCGTAGATCGGGTCTCAATGTGATCGGATACACTGCCTGGTCTCTAATGGATAATCTTGAATGGGACGATGGATTCCAAGTTCGATTCGGATTGTTTCAAGTTGATTTGGAGAGCGAAGAGAAGACGAGAACTCCCAAAATGAGTGTGGATTGGTATAGGAAGAAGATTGAGAAGGAGAGAAGAGATGAGACTATGAATAAGGAAGTGAAATGAAACATTATGAACTCATCGAGGGAATCCAATCTCCTATTCTGTCTCTCAATTCTCAATCTCTTTCGATGTTCAATTGCTGACGAATGAATGGATGAGAATCGTTCGTGTTTATTGGCACCGGCAGAAGGATAGACTCGTA
>LS515529.1:1637041-1654341 GCA_900490845.1 Pristionchus japonicus
AGGGGGAGGGGTCACTCACGAATTGGGACAGAAAGCAGAGAGGGCTGCCTTTCGATACTTCTGAGAGTATAGACAGTAGATGATTGGATTGACTCCGGATGAAGTGAGAGACAACCACTGAAAGAGATGGAGGAGTGACTGGCTAGGGGAATGAGTCTACCTGGAAGAAAGGACGAAGGAAGATGGACGATATCTCGAATAGAGCAGAAGTGTGATCGGCTATGAAGAAGAAGTAGAAGTAGATCACTCAAGGGAGGCATTTACTTATTCATTCCAAGTTTTCTTCTGATTCGCAAACGTTGTGAGTGGATTCATTTTCTCTCGTCGTGTGGGTGAAATAACGAGAAACTCGTGAAACGACGAAAGAAAGATCATTGGCCTCATAATAAGGTCGTAACAAGGGAAATCAGTGAGGAGTGCGGGGGAAGAGTAAGGGAGGGAAGGAGGGGAGGGAGAGGGAGGAGGAGGAGGAGGGAGGAGAAGGAGGGAGGTAGGTCATGAGACTTCCCTCCTACCGTAATCCCCATGGGGAGGTCACTTACTGTAGAGTGGAATCCAACAGATAGCGAATACGATTATAACGAGGAACATCATTTTGGCAACTCGCACTTTGATTCTTTCGTCTCGAATCTGAAAGGAAGTGATTAGATTCTTGCAGAAGTAGAATAAGGAAGAGAGATCCTTCGTGAGTAAATGGAAGTTCCCTTCTCCCTTCGACCCTTGACCCTCTCTCTTCCTTCTCATAAGAAGGGAATGAATCTTCTCACTTGAGCATCCACAGCAAGAGAAGTATGAGTAGAGACACGAATGAATATGAGAGAATAGAAGATTGAGATGAGCAGGAATGGAACACACTGAAGGAAAGGAAGGGATTAGAGAGAGATGGATGGACTCACGAATGCAATGAGTAGATTCACAGATACGAAGTACGTCTTCTCGTCTGTCTGAGAGAAGCAGAGTTTGCACGTGAGAGTCGTGTTGTTCTCCGTCGTGAAGTTGTATGCAACCTGAGAGGAGAATCCATCTCTCCCTCCATCCCCTCTTCCCCCCCCTCCCTTGCGGGGGGGGGGGGGGGAGATCTAACAGTGTTCTGGGTTCCATTCCTTCTACAGGAAAGGGGCTGATTGGGAGAGAGAAAGGGAGGGACAAAACAGTGGAATGAATGCAAACTGTGAGGGAGAGAAGAAAACAAAGGCGAAGACGGGAAAGAAATCGGATGAATTCGTTGTTCGACTCGCCTCATTATACCAGAAGAGATTAGGAGATGCAAGAATCGAAGATGCAATCCAGATAACTCCGATGACGTGGAGAGTATAATGAGTATCCCATGTCTGATATCTGAAGAGAGAGAGAGATCAATCGGATCCCTTATTCCCTCCAGTCTCTTTCTCTCTTCTCGCCCTCTATCTGTTCAAACACTTCGTCATTTCGAAATGAGTTCGTTCCCTAATCGAGATCACTCTCAAAAGTGTCGATGAGCAAATAAGAGAAGAAGGTTCCTGATCGGGTACACGAGTTGCTCTAGCGAACTATCGATATTCAGGGTACACCGTATCCAGAGGGAGGAATCAGGGAAGGACCTACTTGAGAGTATGACAGATGGCGAAGAATCGATCAGCAGTCACGAATACGAGAGTGTAGATTGAAGCACACGAAGTAGTCGAGTTGACCCATGTAGACATCTTGCAGATTATTCCCCCCAGATGCCATTCTGAATGAGAGAGAGGTGCATTCCCTGCTGATTACGATGAGGAAGAGGAGAAGATCTTCGCTGGCTGATCAGTTCCACTCACTAATGAGTGACTGACCTGTGAGGATGTTATTGAGTAGAGTAGTTGGAAGACAGAAAAGGATGATAAGAAGATCAGCGACAGCGAGGGAAGAAATGAGATAGTCTGTCGTCGTGCGGAATTGTCGATTCGAGACTACCGTACGGACTGAAGAGAATGTATTGATGGATGAAGGATTAAGTTATGAACTGCAGAATTGATCATTCAATACGAATCGAAAGTGATCCATCCGATTGGACTCCAAGGGCGAATCGCCCAATCTCTTTCAACTTCCTCACCAACGAAAGTGTTTCCGAGTAGTCCAATGACGAAGACAAGAGAGTAGAAGAGTGTATAGGCGACAGTCTGGAAAGGAGAAGAGGAATGGAGAGACAGAAGAAGGAGAAGGAAAGGGATAAGGTAACTCGATTGACGAGAATGAGAAGACCCCTTTCTACTCCCTTCCAATGGAAGGAACAACGATTTGAGAAGAGAGAAGAATATCCAGAATATGATCAAACAATCTCATATATTCATATGTCACAAGACAAGAGAGGATGTGTTGCGAGAGAGAGAGAGATGGAAGGATCGTCCCTAGAGGGAGATAATTCATGTGTCCACTCACAACTCCCGTTTGATGGCGATAGAACTCGAGAGTATCCTCTGCATTCTCGTCCATTATGGAGACATACTGAAAGGAGAAGATGGACGGAATTGAGTCTACGGTAGAGGAGGGAGAGGGGAGGGAGGGAGGAGGGGGAGAGGGGGAGAGGGGTTAAAGGGAGGAGAGAAACACACGAAATACGAGAGAAGAAGGGGAGTCAATATAAATGATAATAATGCTATTTGTAAAGGGAGTGCAGGACATTCCGAAGTAGGAGAAGGAGAAGAAGATAGGGGAGGAGAAGGAGGAGGAGGAGATGGAGGGGGGGGGGGAGGGGAGGAGAGGGAGGGAAGTTTCGCCTTCTCGCCTACAACAAGAAACGAGTGAAGTAAACGACGGTAATCTGGAGGTCAAACGGAGTGAAGAAGGAGAAGGAATCACATGAGAAAGAAGAAGAAGAAGGAATGATGTGATAATGGAAGAGAGAGAGAGAGAGAGAGAGACCCAATGGAAGAATTGGAGTGAGAACTCTCGTAGGAGATTGAATTACGAGAGAAGGATACGAACACATTCAAATAGGGGGCTTGCATTATTCATCCCCTCTGATGAAGAGTTGTGATTGGATCAGGAAATGAGATAATGATATAGTAGATAGACAGAATGGAGGGGAGGTTTCTATCGAGATAGATGAGATAGACTCCACCCACTCTCCCCTCTAAGTGTATCCACCAGTCTGCGCCTCTCACATTTCTACTTGTAGGAAGGTCTGAGGATGGAGGAAAGGAGGGAGGAGAAGTAGGAGGAGGAGAGGGAGAAGGAGGGGGAGGAGATGGAAGAGGAGGGGGTGGGGGAAGGGAATCCAAATGGAAACAATCGAATGGAAGAGGAGGAACAGTCTGAATACACAGAGGGATGTTAATGACCCCGGTCTATCAGATGAAGTGAAGGAATGGAGGAAGAGAGAGAGAAGAGACTCAATTGATGTCTATACCAATTAACGAGTAAAGGGAAGACTCAAGTTCAAAAACCGCCCAGTCTGTGAGAATAAAAAGAGAAAGAAGTGGCAGAATATGGGTGGGAGGAATGGAGGGAACGATAAGTAGACGTGTGAACTATTCTGATCCCCTCTCCCCCTCTCCTCCTCCTCCTCCTCCTCCTCCTCCTTCTTCTTCTCCTTCTTCTTCTTCTTCACTCTCAAACTTCCATCAGATTCCTCTTCGACCTCTTCTTTTCCATCTCACGACATTCTCTCATGTAATATACACGGAGCGAATTCCTCTCTTCCAAATCGGATATAACAAGTATTTATTCCAGCTGCAACTATCTTGTGTACAGTCATTATTACGAGTCTTATTAATTATTAATGGCCATCTCGGCAAGCGAAGATAAGGAATGATATGGAATGATTGAGAGAATGAGCGAATGGATCATCTACCAGAGGGTAATCGAGAGAGATATTGAGACAGAGGGGGGAGAGAGGGAGAGAAGGAATGAAGAATGAGGAAATGGGAGGGCGAACGACCCACGTAATCAACCTTCTTCAGCGTTCTCTCTCACCGTTAGAGACATAACAGTGAATACCCGGCGATGGAGAGTGAGGGAGGCGGGTTAGAAGGGGGGAAGGAGGGGAGGAAGGGGGGGGGGAAGGGGAGTTTATTGGGGGAGCTGTTTGGGGACGGAGGACATGGAATGGAGTCCCCAGACAACGATGAGAGATGAGAGGAGGAGACAGAGAAGAGATAGAGAGACTATCGATGAGATGAACCATGCCTCACTCATACAGACAAGTTCATCTGAGAGAGAAGAAGGGATGGAATGATTAGAGGGAGGAGAGAGGGGGGAGAGATCAGAGATATCTTCTCCTTCCGCGAGAACTCGAATGACTGCAGAGAGAGTCTCTTGCGAATCTCCTTCGACCAGGAGAGAAGTCGATCTGAAGAGAGAGAAGATCAATAGAAGATGAGGACGAACCAAGTCAAAACAATTAAGGGAAGAGAGGGAGGAGGGACAAGGACTCTGTCCCCCTTCCACTCTACCTCTCCCTCCTTCTCCTCCTTCGTCCCTTCTCAATCACTTCACTCACCTCTTTCTTCTTCCGTGGGACGAGAACAGCTCATTCGTTCCCGAATCGAGGCAGTTTGACTGCAACCATCAATGGATTAGAGTACTGTAATCCGATGTGGCCATTGTTTACACCGGACTCCCTCCCTCCTACAGTATCCCCATGAATGCAGACAACTACCGTACCACGGGGCATCCGTTGGGTCCCGCACAGAACATGACCGTGCACATGATCTGGACATCGTAAGATCCATCGAGACGGAAGGCGCGGACGTCGGATTTGAGACGATTCTTCTCGAAGTCTTGTTCGATCGGCCCGACGAGAGCGGGATAACGAGGGCATCTCCAATGAATTTATGAGTGAGAGAAGAGATGATCAAAGGCGTTCCGAGGCTTATCCTAGACATTCAGACGTAGAGACATTTTGCATTCATCACTTTTTTGATGACTCTTCTCTCTTACGTCTTCTTCCTTACCCATTCTCAATGAGAGTGAAGGGGGCGGAGTCTCCGAATCCACCGACACGAGTTGCCACACACTCTGTCACCATCATATTGTGAGGACCGGCCTGGAATCGATCGATGAGGGAAGGATACGGTAGGGGATACAGTACCTGTTCGGAAGTGACGGAGAGGATCAGAGGATCTCCGATAGAAGCCTTCTCGAGGGGTTCTTCCAATTGATTGAGGAAGGTGAGTTGAGCAGTGACGGGAGGAGGAGTAGCCACATCCAGAACTTGCGTTCCCGCCGTTCTGAAGGGATTGATTAGGATTACGGTAAGAGTTCGAGGGGTCAGCATCCTTACCCAGCCTCGTAGAGAGTAGTGACGACAACTGATCCCTCCTTGACCATCTTGTCCATGGAGACATCGCAAGAGACACGGTAGAATCGATCCCATTCGGTGGTAACCTGAGAGGAGAAGGGTTACGGTAGAGACAGGGAGGGTACGGTAGGAGTACGGTAGATACTCACCTGATGGGGGAGAACTCCATCGAGAGAGACAACAACGAGAGCCTCCATCTTTCCGTCTCTGATTACGGTACCACAGTCAGTGGATACGGTAGGAGGAGGGAAAGTGATCGAGATCTGCTTAGCGTTCTCTACCACCTAAAGGAATATTGAATTAGAACTGAGATCGAGCGTCTCTCGATAATCAATCGATATCTACAGTAAGCCCTCTTCTCACCTGAGAGCAAGTGGAGAATCTCTCTGCAGCATAGATCGCTCCAGTGTATGGCTCCTTAGTGTTGACAATGAATCGAATTCCCTCGTTGGTGCACAGAGCCATTCCTCCGAATTGAGACTCTGCAATCAACTCAGTCATCGATCCACTCTCCTTCTGCTACCGTACTCCCTTCACTCACCGCAATTGAACTCGTAGTAATCAGTGGAAGGATTGGCCTTCATGTTTGCATCAGCACGGCCAACGGCGTAGATGTAGCAAGTGGAGGCAGTTCTGAAGGAGGAGAGAGATCATCCATCTGACCCATTCAACCACCCTCGCGAACTAACGTACCTATCGTAGTTGATGGACTTGCAGTTGAGGTTCTGGAAGCAGAGGGAGATGCAGTCAGAGATGGTCACTCCCTGGGCCGAAGCGATGACCTGCCAAGGAAGAGATTATCGACTGATCGAGAGAGACTACCGTATACCTCTCCCTCGATGGAAGATCCGATGAATCTTTCGAAGGCAGCCTGTTGACGGCAAGTGGAAGAGGAGAGATCGGCTGAAAGGGAAGAGAGATCAAAGATCAGAAGGGGCGGGGACTAACCAGCAACGCAGATGGGTTCATAGTAGTCCTTAGCCTGGACTTGTCCTTGTTGATCAGCACGAGAGAAAGTATCCTCGTCAGACACAATGCAGTTCTTCTCGGTGGGAGAGAACTCGACGGATCTGAGAGGGATACGGTAAGATGAGTCATCGATTGACGGATACTGTAGGCTAGAAACGGTAGCAATAGAACGAGAGCTAACCGGCAGAAGGTGTTGAGTGAGTCGAGGCACTTCTGGAGACAGAAAGACTCTTGAGCCTCCACAGATTGAGTGTGATCGTAGAAGTGAATCTCGAAGTTTGTTGTCTTCACGAAGACAAGATTTCCTCCAGAGGAACCACAACGGTTCTGACCTGAAGGAAGCATGATTGGATGCCGTACACAATCGATCGATAATATCTACCGTATCCCAATGAATAATGACCACTTACGAGTAAGGCAGTTGTTGTCGAAGTAGTCGGTATTCTCAGTGGTTCTTCTCAGATGAGTCGGCTTGCTTCTTCTATCCTCAGTCGACATCTCACACAGATAAGAATCGTAGTTGTAGTTGACGGAACGGCAGACGAATTCAGTCTCCTTGAGACACGCGGACAGACACTGCTCGTGTGAGCCAACCTGCAGAAGGAGAGGGTAGAGTAGGAGTAGGGTAGGAGAAGGATAGATCACTCACCTGGAGAGACTTTCTGACGAATCCCTCGAGAGTCGTGTTGCGGGTCTTCTCGAAGGAGAACGATCTACACAGAATCAATAAATATTCTTAATCTACCGTAGTATTCTTTCAATCAATCAATAATCCCTCACCTGTAGGTGCAAGCCTCATGGGCGCTCACTCCAGGCAGACAAGTCTTCTCGTAGTAGAAGTTGTTGGCAGACGGATTCCCAGCCAACTGAGCGGTTCCTGAATGGAAGATCGATTCGAATACAGTACTCATTGACTACTCTCAAATATGTTCCTATCATAATCAATAATCTAACCAGCGGGAGCGGCAGCATCATCGAAGAAGTAGCAAGTCTCCCTTCCATCGAAGTTGAAGGAGGCGCAAACTCTCTGAGCTCCAGTCGTCGGTTCGATGTTGTTGCGGCAGTACTGAGCACATGTTAGATCGTGACCTGCAATGAGAAGGATTATGATTCCATTCGTTGTAGCCATCCGAGTTTCACGACCTCGTGTGACCCCTTCGTGTCTTGATCTACCTCGTCCCCTTAATTATTTATTACTGTCTTATCTCTGTTCAGTATCATCCCTCAGGATGGAATGACCTTTCGCCTCTCGATTCCTTTCCTCTCTTTCTCTATCTCATCCTTATCTTTCCGTCATCTCTCTTCCTTTCCCTTTCAGTATCCACTCGTTCCCTTCCTTCAATTAGGCCATTCCATCCCAAAAACGAATAGGAGAAAGTGTTCATTTAGTGCTGGGAGACAAGAGAAAGAGAGAAGAGAAGCTAGGTACAGTCGAGACTTGCTGGAGGAGAGGGAAAGGGAAGGAGGGAGGGGGAAGGGGAGGGGGGAACGAGGGGGGACAGGAAAGGACAAGGAGGATCGGAATGAGTCAGAGAGATAGGCTTGTTTGAGGATTGATCCGCCCTCTCATTCCATTACTAGAAATGACAAGAATGGACGGGGGAAGCGCCGATAGAAGAAGTTTGGATCTCTTGAGAATTAGAATGAATTGGGAGACGCTTCAAGACTGGATCAAAGAGAAGAAAAGAAACGAGAGAAAAAGGGAGGGAGAGTCAAGGGCCAGTGGTCAGTCTCACGGTTGAATTGTGACTAGCCTCGAGAATGAATGGATGGATCCCCCGCGGGCAGCCAATTATTACTGTTTTCGCACGTTTCAAGTACCCAAGATCCAAAGACCTACAAAAGTGCAACGGTAATTCATCGAGTAGCGGCTTTTTCGGTGTTGTTACCATGCCATTTTGTCTTGAGAGCGGAAACAAGACTTTCGCGTCAGTTGAAGACTACTGTATTCTACCAATCGATAATCTCACTACAGTACTCCATCAACTAATGGATGTACTCACCAGCAGTGGAGACTACAACGGGAGTACCAGCCAATCTCGTCCTGGGCGATCGAATGAATGCAGTTGTCTCGTGAGGGGCACAATCGAAGACTGCCTCCAGAAGAGGAGAAGAAAGAAGAAGGAGAAGGAGGGGAACTCCCATCTGGAACCACACGATGAGAGGATACTGTAGGATTGATCGAGTGATTGGGAGTACGGTAGAACGACAGAATACGGTGTTGAGACACTCACGGTGTAGCTCCTCGTTAGTGATAATCTGCTGATCAAGAGAAGAAGAAGATAGGAGGTCTAGAATATGGGAAGGAAATAGAGATAAAAGAGAGGAGAGAATGGAATGGAGAACGGTTGAATCCCGAGTGAAATGAGAGAGAGAGAGAGAAGAGGAGGCAAATGTGATGGATATTAGAAGGAGAAAAGGGATGAATAGTGCACGGTCAAAGCAAGACTGGATCTGAGAGGAGGAGAGAAGAGAGTCAGGATAGAGGAGAGATGGGAGGAGTGAAGAGAGATCGTTTATAGATCCGAGAATACTGACAGTAGGAGAGGAGTGAGGTATGATGGGTGGAAGGATGAAGAATGATGGGGATATGACCGTGAACTGAGGATATCAGTTGATGAATCTGGATAGAGGGAGGGAGTTCAGTAGAGGTCAGCAGTCTAAGGAGAGAAGGGGACAGAATGTACAATCGAGAGAAGGGAACAGATCAATCCGAGTCGATATCAGGATGGAGAATTGAGTTGATTAGTGATAGGGATGTTGCACGATAGCCTCCACCTCCGAAATGGAGCCTGGAATGAGGATGAGAGATGAAAGGGAGGGGAGAGGGAGGGGAGGGGAGGGAGGGGAGGAGGAGGGAGATCTAAGGAGACACGGAATTGAGGAATGGGGTCAACGAGAACGAAACGAATGGATGGAGAGAAGAACGGAGAGAGAGAAGGGGGATCTAGTGATAGGAATGGGGATAGGGTAGAGTAGATGGATGGGAATGAAGGGATGAAGGGATGAATAGAGAGAGAAGAGACTTACCAATGATTGAGATTGTGATATAGAAGATATAAGAATCGTCGATCATTCCAACCACGTCGAGGAGGGAGAATCTAGAAGGAGAAGGAGAGAGATCAAAGGGATGGATGGATCAGTCATGTGAAAGTGAAAGTCATCTCAACCACTTTCACAATTCCAATAATGGAAAAGACAAACAGGATTCGTGACTCACTCTATCGTATCCTCTCGTGTAAGCAGCTCCGAATCCTCCAAACATATTCTGAATTCCACTCTCGAATTCGGGATCCGAGTAACTCGAACAAGGATCGAATACGACTACAACAGGCTCCGTTGCATCAATCCCTCCATCAGATCCTTCTTCTAATCACTTAATCACTAACCGGGTGTCTCCCTACACACTCCCCAATTGCCAGCCCATAGATCTCCATGAACCAAAGAGGGAACGACTGATTCCGTCTCTCTCAATAGCTCATCCGCTCTTCTCTCCAATAAACTCCATTGAGAAGACAACTCTTGCGCACCGTATTTCTGAAGGGTATCGATGACCTACCATAATCTGCATCTCAGTTGCTACCGTACCTGAATGATTTTATCGACTCTGTCCTTCAGTCTACATCGGATGAAGAAGGTCTGCAATGAATCCTGTATATTGATTCTTCTAATCTACCGTACTCTCCAATCGTCACACCACTCATTATTCTGCGGAATCACGCCACATGACGTGGGGACGACGAATCCGAATCGTCTGTAATATCCACACCATCTCTCTACCGTACTCCTTTCACTCTCACCGTTCTCCTTCTCTCTTTTCTTCTCCCACGAAATCACCGCTCGCTTTCGCTTCTTCTTCTCTCTTGAGAAGAGACGGATTGGTAGAGTGCAATCTGCAAGTGGGAGAGAGAAGAGTACAATGATCTGCCTTCGCTGACTATTCACTTCGCCATTTCTTCTCCCAACTTCTCTTTGTGCGCTGCTGATTCCTCTTCCATATCAATGAACTCGCAAGCCAGATTCCACGTTCCTCTCGATGATTCGAATACTGCAATAGAAGATCTGACTGTGCAAGTCAGAAGGTATTCGAATGAAATAATGGAAATACCTTTGATCACTTTGGGACATTTGGCAGTATTCGTCTCGTGAATTGCCTCCAGACTCTTCGCTTCTCCCTCGCAGAGAAGACGAGCCTAGATGAGTTGAAGAGTTAGAATAGGGAATAGAGAGCCTATCGTCTCATCAATGGTCTACAGTGGAAAGCACATACATGTTCAGAAGAATTGGTTTTGATGAATATCTTCTTTCTATCGACGACATAGAGTCCATCGTGTTTTCTCACGACAGATCGAGCACCCAGAACTTCCCTGATCGTGTCTTCCATCTCAATATCAATATCAATTACCGATATGCTCTGTTCCTCCTTCAGTCTACCCACTACTTCTATCTACACTCAGTATTCGATGGCCTCTGACCATTCGATTGCTTCCCTTCCTTCATTGAATATGACATCATTTATCATCATCATCTAGTCAGCACTCAACAGGGATGGCCACTGGAAGGGGAGAACCCGATAGGGAAGTATGAATGAATGCAATTGGTGAGAAAGTGAAATTGATTAGTAAACTATATAAGAACATGTACAATACTAGTCAAAGTGAAATTGGATAATACAAAGTGTGAAATACTACGCGAGTTAATCTAGATAGGAATGTGAATTACACGGATCCCTGCTTAATCAATATATACTCAATACCGTAATCACGATCTCTTCGATCGCGGACTCTTGGAATGAAGTTGGGCAAAAATTTTCTCGAATCGATTCTTGGGGAAAATATGAACTAGAAGTCTCTCAATAATAACGTAGAGAAGCCGTCGATTAAGATGGCGATGTTGGAGGGCATTGCACACCGTCTTGATTCCCTGCAATATTAATTATTTGATCAGATCTAGACCAGAACTGAGCTCTAATCAATTGTCCACTCACTTTCTGCGTTGTTTCACTCCCGAGAATCATCCTCAACTCCTCAGGGATAGCAGATAGAGTGAGTACCCTCAGAAGGAGTCTCGTTCTATGATGGAATGAAGAGGGACGAGGAGGAGTGGGCGGGGCTAACTTCCCATCTGGCCATACACTATCTCTGCAAGAAAATCATGTCCCAATGCATAGGCATTCGCAGGTCTGAATCTACGTGTTTCGTGAGGCAGACGCACCTCAAAGCTGCCAGATAGGAAGCTACTTGATCCTCACTCGACAGCCATTCCACTACTGAGATGATTCGTTTGTTGATCGAGGATCCGAGGGGAGTTACCACCTACAAAGATCATGATCGTCAATTCACTCAATTAGATTAGATAAAATACCTGTCTGAGGATAGTCATCAACTGTCTTCTAATCCAGGCTTGGGATGATCTCCATCCGAATACTTCATCCACAAGTAGAATGAGAACTCGAAGTGGAATACTGTCCGTCGACGTCTGAATTATCCTATTCTCCTTGATATATTAGTAGAAAATTCAATCTTAGCATAAGTGAGGTATATTAAAATTAGCAATCATATGAAACATAAATCTGACCGATGAGGATAGTGATGAAGCGACTCGATCAGTTTCCAATCCATTGCGAGTTCCACCAATTGGCTGAAAGTGGATACGGTAACTCTCTAGAACCGTATCTCTTATTGACTTACCCTCACGATAATTTGTGCCGCCTTGTTGATACCATCGCCCATCTTCGACACTCCTCCGTACACCTAAGAGAGGAAAGAAGTTAGTCGACTATTCTTCTCGTTTGATATCACTACGGTTCTAGAGAGTTACCGTATTTGATATCACATACCGTATCATTGACCGTATTCACAGCAGAAGTGACTGCTCTCACTCCCGATTTAAAAGGGTCAACGAAGGCTGAGACGACCTGAGATGAGGATCATGAATTAGAATACACGCAACATTTAGAGGATTAATCAGGACGGTAAATCTATCTCACCTTCTTACTCAATACAACTTCATCCTTCGGATTGTAATCCTTATTAGAGAGGAAATCATAGACGATTCGATCCATTCCAGGATGAGAAGCAAGCATCGAAGGATGGAGAATACACTCAAAGGAAGATGTAATATTGTAAGATGTTTATTCTATTCATTAATGTGCATTTCTCAATATTCACACGTTTCAAAAAAATTTAGAATGTTATTTCGTTTAGACGGCTCACTTGCATATAATCATTGAGTGCTTTCGTTCTCTTTTCGATAAATTGCGAACTGAGATTATTGAAGGTCTTCTTGCCAGGGAAACTGAGAGTTCCGAGGTCGGGGAACTGGAATGGGAAATATTCAAGTTAAGCCTAAATGTCGATAGAAGAATCCGGTCGTACCCTCTGATGTAGTAGTTGATTGAGTAGATGGAAGTGTGAATATCTCCTCAATAGACTTCCCGTGCAAGATTTCGTCCCTCCAATCGATCGATATACCTTCACATTGTAGAGAGCGAAGGCTTGCTTCCCTTGCTGCAAGAAATATTTATTATTCTAATGAACGTGTGGACATTATTCTAATAAACTTCATGTATGCAAAAGTAAGTGAACGAGGATAGATGGAAACCTGATGTCCAATGCCGAGAGTCTCCACAACGACACTCAATTCCTCTCCCGTATATCCCTGCCCTGCACTTCCCTTCTCCTCCTCTACTCCATTAGTCGACTCTCCACTCTGCAATCAATCTCCCATCAACATGATAACGATATTTTTGATTCGAGGACGAACAAACCCGACACGAAAGATGATCTCACCTTATTACTGGCCACTCCTCCACTAGCCACAGATTCGGCCTCCGGACTTCTATTCTCACTCATGATTCCCACATCGTACAGCATCTTCAGATACAGGGGATCTCTCTGAAATATTGATTTCACAAAGTACCGTATCCCTCCTACAGTACCTTGAATGCAGGATAGAATCTGTCTTCTCCCTCTAGAATGGCGACAATCCTCAGTTGAATCTGCTCGAACCATTCATCACTCGGTTCTTCCTTCTTTATCCTCTGCACGAATTGTTTCACGAGAGAATCTCCCAGAGGAACTCGAGTGATTGCAGCCTGCAGGAGGATACTCTTTCCTATCCCGTGGACATTTGCAAATCATAATCAATGAATCAATCGATAATCTGACCTCCGACATATACTGGTCGTACATGAATCCCGCAGCTTCTCTAATCGTCTCTCTCACTTCAGCTTCTGTCGTCTCTCCATTAGCCAGATATCGTAGCTGATGTTCCACTGAGTTCTTGAAACCCTACAAATGAAAGAACATTAATATGATCTATTCTAATACATCTGTGCGTTAGCAAGAGTAACAGTTGTTTGAATAGATCTTTCTTGCAGTAACAGCGATGGGATAATAACGAACCTCGATAGCCAGATAGAAATCGATGAAGTTCTGTCCTCCCACTCCAACGAGATAATCCATGAAGTGAGAGATGCAAGTATTGTCATTGAGAACGACGATAATCGGAAGTTGGATAAGATCATCTGCTGATGGAATCGAAGACACTCCCAGTGACTGAAATTCATCTTTCATTCACTTATCTTCTCAAGCATCATAATGAGGTCGAACAATAACTACTGCATAATAAATCGAATGAGTATAAGTCACTAACGGCATCGCATCCTCTCTCGATCATTTCACTTGCAATTCCCTTCTGTTTCCTTCTGATTACTCCATCAAGAAACTCTAGACTTCCGATTTCCGCCTTCACTTGTTCACCTGATTGTCAACCAATTACTTCTACACATTTTCTAACCAATACAATTATCTGCACATTGAATAATTCGAATTTTCCACATACCATGCTCCCCTCCGAAATCCTTTCCTCTCAACACAATCAACTGTTCTTTGAGTGAGCACACGAGTGCTTCCAATTCATCGTAACTATCACTCATCTCCACTCCCGCAACGAGATCTTCTGCACGGGGAGGAACTTCCGATAACTGCAACAAGAATCAATCTGCTACCTTCCCATTCTCATTTGAAAGAGCGTATGGAGAAGAGCATATGGGAAGCAGTTTAATAACAGACCAGCCACACGAGTAGTTGGTTTACATTGCAGGGATCGGAGAGATGGTCCAGAGTCGGAGTTATGATTCGTTTGACCAGCACCTGAGGCATTCAATTGGTTACTGTCTCTTATGAAGCATCTCACCTCTCTCATCAGGAACCTCAATGGTCTACAGTGGAAATCTTCAGGGGGCATCAGCAGATACAGAAGGATATCGACCAGATCGTGGAGATACGCTGCCAAAATATACTGTAAGTTGTGAAGAATTGATTCCTACTCACCATTCTCGTAATGGGGAGTCGTACTGAGTAGATCTCTGCATAGATTCTTCTCCATTTCCAATTCGAGATCGAAGAAATGACTCTCGAGGTCATCTCTCAATGAATCCGTCGATTTGTCTCGACGGGCTGGAATGAAACTATCACCATGGATACAGAGAAGAGGATTAAATATTGAAGAGACCTTCAGTTCTCTCAAATGCGAGTCGGAACAGTTTGAGATGGGAAGCGACGTCGTCAGTGAGATGGCGAGTCACGATTGGAACCCAGTCCACTTCACGCATACTGGAAGAGATGAATCAGACGAGAGAAGGGAAGAATTCGTACCATTTCGAGAGAGCGAAGACGGATCTTCTCATCGTCCTCATCAAACTCAATCTGAACGTCGTATCGTCCGTCATCTGTTTGTACCATGGATCCACGAAGTCACGCATCACGAATTCCAGCAGCTGGAATACCAGATTGAGAGTAGATAGGAGATACGTCAATGATACTACAAATGAAGAGATACAATCAATAAACCGAACCTGTTCCAGAATTCGATCCATCTGAGTCGATCCCGTCATACTCAACTTGTGATCGTATACATTCGAATCACGAAATCGTCGAATGTTTTGGAGGATCTCATCGTCTCCCTTCGAGAATTCCAAGTTATCGAGTATGGACTTCATCCTTCTCTCTATCGCCATCGTCTCCAATCGACCCTTCGTATAGATCACGAACAGACATCTAGAATGAGCCAAGAATGATTCACTCGACTCGACACATGTAAAAGGATCTCTAGAGAGAATAGCTGTTGTACAGTAGCAATAATAGTTGGAATAAGAGCCGAAAAAGAAGAATCAAGAAGAACTAACCCGAAAAGGAAGCATATGACAGACGAGATCGCAACCAGTAATCCATAGAACCCGAATGTAGTGAAAAAGAGAAGAATAGCGAGTGAAGAATAGAGCACTCGCGATTCCATGATACCGCGAAACTCAGCATAATGTAATCATTTCTGAAATGACGCCCATTCATTCTGTTGAACAGGTGATACGATATGTCATTGAAATAACAAATGTCAGAACAAATAAACAGAGAGCAAAGATCGATATTTAACATTTACATTTGAATCAGTTCTCGTTTGCAACAACCGGAGCTACATTTTCGGAGAGTGAATACGATAGAACGATCATGAACTGATTTTTCCTCAAATTGGAAAATTTCTCGAGAAAAAAACATTAATTTATAACAATAATTTGTTGCACCAATTTGTGAAGAATTACATTTCTCAGTTTTTGTTCGGTAGGCCACTTGGATGAGAACCCTTTCGGAATAGCAGAAAATTAAAGATAATGTAAGTTTATCATTTGAAATGCACACACAAACTGGGACTAGAAGAATATACACGTAGATACTAACTACTAAATACATTTGGGATATTCACAAAATTGTTACACTGGTATCATACATTGATTGATTTGGAATTTACCGAGAGTGGTATGGTAGGGGCAAGGGGGGATAATGTACAATGTAAACTCATTCGTGTATTTCAATTAGCTTTAGTGTAGAAGTAAATCTCGGGAATTTGTCCATCTTCGACAGAAGTTCCATTGTTATTCCCAGCAGCATAAGTGAATTGGAAAGTAGGAGATCCCGATGGATGGACTACACGTCGAAGTCCCTTCGTCCCATAGTGAGAATCGCCTCCCTTGATACATGCACTCGCAATGTACGTCACTCCATTCATGATCTCCACTGGCTCACGGAACGATACCTGAGATTATCGATTGAGTTCCGATGACTAGATACGGTAGATCAGACCTTGAAAGTGGCAGTTGATCCATCGCAAGTGAAGGAAGTGTCGTGATGAGCGAGAACCTTTCCCGTTCCACAGTGAAGAATCTGAAGATTAATTCGATCTGCGAGTTTAACCAGTAACTACCGTATTTACCTGAATGGTGCATGCATACTCGTATGGTCCATTCACCGATCCATGTAGACCGAAACCCGTAACGTAAATCTTGCGATCTACAGTGAATCTGGAATAATCGATCGATACTAGATTACAGTATCTCGATCCTCACTTGATCCTATCAGGCATTCCATTGTATCCCCATCTTGCATCGATTCTTTGAAAGCGAGAGATTACCATCTCGGGACCGTCGATAGCGCATCTGAAATGAAGAAGATGAAATTAAA
This sequence comes from Pristionchus japonicus, assembly GCA_900490845.1. NCBI lineage: Eukaryota > Metazoa > Nematoda > Chromadorea > Rhabditida > Neodiplogasteridae > Pristionchus > Pristionchus japonicus. The sequence continues at coordinate 1,653,785 of LS515529.1, forward strand.
TCCAAACAAATGAACTGGGTTACCTTGGTCTATCTGAGAATGGGATGATTGGTTTGGGATGGGCGTGAAAGTTGAGGAAGAGCGCCTTGCACTCTGTGTCAGAGAGGATCCCACTCTGAGCTGCAAGGGAAGGTCTTGTATTCATTATTCCCTCACAATCTCAACTCACCAGGCCCATTCGCGAATTCCTCCGGTGTCATAAGTGGGAATCGAATGAGTGAGAGTGCTCCTCCGAGTGATTCTCTCAGTGTTTCTCCAGTTAGTCTCTCTCCCTTCCTCTCGCATTCTGCCTCGGCCCAACGACAGACCGCCTGTAATGAAGAAGTGATCAAGTGAAACTAATTTATCATTCAAAGAAGAAAAATAGGAATAACAAACCTGGAATAGAGGCATCTCTCTGATCCTGAGTGTATCTCTCGTCAATACTGAACTCAGAGTAGCCAAGTCTACCTCTGTGAACCCTGCAAGATATTCATTCAGTGTATGATGCCGTTTTCACTACAGTAGTCTTTTCTCATATTCAGCAATCGACTACCGTACCCCCAGTCTACAGTACT
>LS515529.1:1654441-1680260 GCA_900490845.1 Pristionchus japonicus
GGGGATGACTATGGGGGTGGGGAATCCAAACAGACCTGAGTGAGGAGCATGAATGCATTGTCGGCCCCCAGACTCTGCTTGAGGAAGTCGACGCACGCCGTCTCGAGGGCGGGAACCGCGTACTTCTTCGCTACAATTATAGAAATTGATACTCATTGAGAAAAGACTTGTAGAAAGTACAGCACAATCACCACACACACAATGATCACCTGTGTAGAGAGTAGTCATGACAGAATCTGGACCAATGGAAACGTCGTCTGAGTAGAGGAATCGAAGGAGGGAGAGGAAGGAGGAGGGCTCGACGTCGGGAAGTTCGATCTCTACTGGATCTGAGAATGGAAAGGAAGGTTTATAGGGTGGAGGCAGGTGACTAGAAAAACGCTTAACCAGTATTCGTCAACGTTCATTTTTCAGATATGTCTCATGCATGCTGAAACTACAAATTCAAGGCTTTTTGCGAGAGCAAACAGTATCAAACTGGCAGCATGACTGGTTGACATAATTGTGACCTTACCATTGGAATGGGCGGATTCTCCATTGGGAGCGAGTCCTCCATTGAACATCGCATCGAAGACGACACTTCCAATCGAGAGAACGAATTTGTGAGCAGGAATACGCTGAGATTGAGGAGAGATTGAGGAGGGATAGAAGGACGGGGATTCAGTCAATATTGATCTGATCTCGTTGCTCTCCGCACTTCAGAGGTAAAGACGATGACTAACAAGAACTTTTGGTTTCTAAGTAATAAGAATCTGACGCAAAACCACCTGCTCCGCTAATACCATACCCTCTTTTCCCTCGTTGTCTCACCTGTCTCGATTCTTCCCTTCCCACTACGAAATAGACATCTGCGAGAATATCATTGCAGTACATGAATGAGATTCGCTCCTTCAGCGTAGACTTCGAGGCCTGAATGCAAATTGTTTCGTCGTTTTCAGTTTCCAATCGGTCTCATCCTACAGTATCTCACCTGCCATCCCATCGGATCCAGAGCATTGGCTGCAGCTCGTGCCTCGTTCCCTATAGATATCATCCATCACTCCCTTTCTCCTCGAGATCAAAGATCAAAGATGAATGACTCACTCCTCCTCCTCTCAGCTGGACTAGTCCTTCTTCCGAAAGCGAGAACATCTCCAACTCCAACCAATTCAGCTGCATTCCTCACGGCAGACCCTACACGAATGGCGACCATTCAACCACTGTCTCGTCCATATTCTGTTTTGGTCTCCCCCCCCCACCCTCCTCCTCCCTTCCCTCTACTGGTCTAACAGATCACACAGTTGGTTGTCCATCAGAGAGGAGCAAATAGCCAATGGGAGAAGGGGAAGAAAGGGGAAGAAGCACGAGTGCAGTCTATCCTTCCATCTACGGGTAATCAATGGATAGACAGACCTTGAAGTGCAGAAGCGAGTCTCTCTCTCTCACTCTTAGCCATCGTTGATCCCTGCAATCAACGATGGCGAATCAACGATATTCATTCATCAATATCAACCAGAATAGGACTCGCAAGAATATGGAACTCTAATACATAAGAGAGCTGACCCCACTACTACTCTCAGCTCCCTCCTCCTCCTCTCCCTCTTGCCCGTCCGATTCCTCATTCCGCATCTCTCCTGTATGGGCTGCAATTGATTGATGGAAGGACAGACCAACACGACCCACCCACTGCCCTCCCTTCCCCTATCCCCTCTCCCTCTTACCGACACTGAATCCCATTACTCGATCAACAATAAGCAACGGCCAGCAGAAGGCAAGAAGGATGAGATCCGTCCGTTCAACCATCACACGAGAGTAATCACTGGCCGTTTCCCCACTAGTTAACCTTATCTGCCCTTCCTTTTCCCTCCCATTCTCATATCAGCTTGAACTCGACTCTTCGAATCGAAAAGAATGAATGGTGCGCACTAGCACACGTTGACACTTTCACCCCCTTCCCCCTATGGAGAAGAGTGGAAAAACGAAGTTTGTGGTCGAAATGAGAGGAAAGGCTGTTGAACTGATAAAAATGATACGGAGTGGAAGACATTTTCCTAATCTGACCCTTCCCATGTGACTTAAAAGGGGGAATCGATTGACAACTGACCGTTTATATTCCTGACAGTGCTCGAATTGCTCTGACTACTGTTCATTCCACTGTATCCAGCAATCAACGATTCCCCGTATTCAGTGAGAGTTCCATCTTCATTTCTGGAATTGAGTAAGTTGAGAGGGAGTCAAAACATTCCCTTCACATAGTATCTTCAGGAATATCGAATTCGATGATTTCATATTACAGAATCAAGGTATTAGCTGTGAGGGAAGCGCAAAAAGAACCTCAAAGGCGTCATCATGAGTGATTATCAAGGAGGATGTTCATGTGAGAGGAAGTGAACTATGAGAGTGACTAGAGTGAATAAGAAGATACACTTCGTGTTCCTCCCCTCCCCCATTACTACTTGTGAACTGCCCTCTCTACAGGCAGGTTATCTAGAGGGAGAAAGAGAGAGGGGGGGGGGGAGAAGGGGGGAGGGGTGGACAGAGAGAAAGTATGAGAAAACTGACGATATCCGTAGAGTAAATCACAAACAAAGAAGGAGAGAAGAAGATAAATGAGTAGTGAATAGAGAGAAAAGGAAAGAAGAAACAGAGTTGATCTCGGGTAAGTGTTATTCGAGTGGGGGCATAGCGCAGTTGGTAGGGTGCCCGACTGTGTGATGCGAGGTCTCGGGTTCGAATCCCGTGCTCGGCATGAGTCTTGCCAGACCACCCCAACAGGCCTACCAAGCCTGGTCCAATTGGTACTGGTCAAAAACCAGGAGTAAAGGGACGGTGTCGCCGGCTGGCAACTGAGTGACGACTTATACCGTTGTATGCTATGGATGCGTGCACCCCGGTCAAAAGAAATCAGCGCATGTTCCGCACGTTGAAAAACACGTTGAAGACGGAACTACCTTTACCTTTTTTTTTTTTTTAAGTGTTATTCGCATGACGAGTGAGGAAGCTCACGTCTTTCTCTCTTTCTTCTCCTATTCTTTATGGATGAAATATGGGATGGGGAAAGGTCTAATTAGTGTAGATGCACTAGAGATCTAATATCGAGAGTGAGACGGGAGTCAGTCATAATTGATGGACGAGGTAGAAGTACTGTGGATACTACGAGACTACTGAAAGACAAGGAATTGAATGGAGAGAATGGAGAGCATTCGAGTGACACGCGGTATGCAAAGTAGTCTACTAATACGGGGGTCACTGAACGAAAAACAGAATGCTGTTGTCTTCTATGATCGATTGTTGAGTGGAACCAAGGGAAGAGAGAGGAGTGAAACTCACAATGCCTGCATGTTTCTAGGTGCGACAAAGGGAAGAGAAATGGAAGATTGAGAAGAAGATGAAGATGGAAGATGAGGAATAGATGATCGACGATTCCATGCGGAAGAAGATGAGCCAGCTGGAATGAAGAGAGATGATCAGAGGGAGAGAAGGAAGAAGAGGAGGGGGAAGGGGGGATAACCTTGCCAGTCTGATAGATTACTCCAACTTTGAGATAATTCCATTCGAGATACACTCGCATCTCTACGTTTAGATGCTACTTTTCCCATTATGGATGAGTAAGGTAGAAGGTTGAGGAAGGAAGAGAGAAGATTAGAAAGGGACTCGAGTATCGAACGCCCTCTAACTTCTTCTTCTACTCTATCCAATATGCACTGGGAAGGAATAGCTTATTGTAGAATGAGAAGGGAGGAGATGAAGGGAGAGCTCATTTGAGAAGAATTGAGAATAGTCGATGAGCACTAATTATCATTCCTCGAGGGTATCCACTAATGAGCATTCCCACTTGAGAAAAGGAGGCAGATATTCTCTCCTTCCACTATCTCCCATGGTAACTAGACAAATGTGACGATAAAGATAATAGTTATTTTTAATCGCGAAAAAATAGCAATGACGTGAGTAGAAGGAGATAAATCTACAGTATACCTTGATTATTCTGTAGTTCTCTCGATCGATTAAGTGATCCTCTTCTCATTCTTCCTTCATTTGCTCGACCTCTTCTATTTCCATTTTGAGTTCCAGATCGAGCCCATTCAGAATCAGAATCTCCATTCTGAAACTTTTCTGTTTCTTCTCACATCTGCTTGAGTTATTCTCAAGTTCTTTGTCTAAGCTCTCTCTTCTTCTCTAATCGTCTGTGAGAAAAAGAGAGCTTGGAAGAATAGAACCACCAATTATTTCGACAAGCGTACACTTTACGTGAAAAAAAGAGAAGTGAATAGTTTTCTTTGTCTTTTTTATAAATCGATTTTATTCAACAATTTTGAAAAGAAAAAAAGCAACAAACGTGATCCCATTCGTTCCAATCAGCGACAGAAGGTGGATCAACGGGTTCTTCTCTTACAATATCTCGAATATCTTCGAGATCTACTCGATCTTCTTCCTCACGTGCAGCTCCTCCATTCACTATGTGCATCTCCTCCACTGAAAATAGATTTGATGGAATAGGCAGGTGTATTTGGAGGCAGGTTACACGTATATATAATATCCAAAATAAATTCAGGGAAATATCTTAGCAACTAAAGATGAGTACATTTCTCTTCCACTGAATGATAACACCCCTTCCTCATCCCTAGAAATACACAAAGTACACATATCGACAATATCAATATTGATTCGAATTAACTGGATACGAAAATGATAAGAAGTGAGTAAGTGTTAAAAGTACCTCCACTATCTCGACGACCGACTTTAGCCAATCGATTCGCAGACATCAGAGAAACCTGCAAAGAGGAGAAGTCCCATGTGAAAAAGATTGGAGGAAGTGAGTTGCAAACGAGGAGAAACAAGCTGGGGGTGTGGAATTGACAAGAGAGAGAAGGGAGGGACTGACCAGATTAGGGACATTTGGCTGTGAAGAAGTGCTGTTGAAGGGGCGTGTAGTTGAGGAAGAAAGAGAGGGTGCAGAAGGATTTCGAGCCAATCGATTTGAACCAGATGGAAGGAGGAATGGCGAGGCCATCGCCTGATATAAGAATATGATGAATCGGCGAGGATAAAGACCAAATAAACAAAAATAAACAGTGTTTGTGTGAAAGCCGGAACCGTTAACGAGAAATGTATGTATGACTAAAACATAGATACGGAATAGTGGAGCATCCGGGTATTAAATTTACGGTTGATACATACAATCGCCAGTTTATGATTTTTTTCCCTCATGATTTCTTCAATGGATTACTTTGAGCGTCTAAATCGAAGAATTCTTGAAAATAGAAAAGATTCATTTCAGATTTTTCTACAGCTTTTTATTCGTGCGGCTACATTTATTCACGAGTTGAAGAAGCCACTTCGATAAATCTTGATGCATTTCTAGATTGGTTTGAAGACAGATTGCAATTAAGCAGGAGTGATGTGAAAATGCACGATAATCTGAACTGGGAAAGTTGCAGATAAGTGCATGTTATCTCAGGGTGCATAGAACCTTGTGAACAAGTAAACGACAAATCTTATAGAAATTGGTATCTAGATTGACTGCATTCACTCCCACAGTCATGAAGAAAAGTTTATCTTCAGGACAGATAATATCAAATATGAAAATATGTATATCGTTCGATGAATAAATCATTCGGCAAACCAGTTAGATCTACAGTTGTAACAATTGAAATTACTGTCTACCCATCTCAATACAACGAAAATCATAGCAATCATTATCGATCGAAAGATTTTATGCATAATTGACTGATGTGAATCGCCAATTGTTGACAATGCGCCTGAAAGATTGGATTTCAAAGGACTCCGATTACTTTCACACTTCTCCCTCTCAGAATTAGCCACTTTATCACATAGATCACGAGAGTTACGAAAAAAAACGAGGCTGAAGTGAAATCCCAGATTGTGACTCCATTGTCTTGAAAGAGAGAGAGAGAGGGAATATTGCAGATGATTCTTCTGGAAGTGAAGATCTCCTCCCACTCCTTCGATGAACTCACTGATCACGAAGAAAATTGAGAATCAGGAAGGCAGAATATCTGCAGAATAAAGCAATGAATAGACATTGAACCATTCAATATTCAAAGGCATTCATGGTAGCATAGCGAGTTTGGAGCCAAAACAGAAACGAATCGATCAATTCCGATCGATACTCTATACATTCCATACATTCCTTAATCCTCCCGCCACATCCATTTGAACGAATGATTAATATTGTTTAACCAGATATAAACAACTTCGACTGTTCATGAATCCACTTTCGATTAATAATCTGCTCTGAGAGTAAGTGCCACTCTTCAATCAGATTGTCCCGAGAATGTGACACGAATGACGTCGATTTCCGAGAATTGCAGTTACGAGAGCAGAGAAACGAACGACCTTCGAATTGAGAGTTGCATGCAGAATGATCGAATTGATAATGAGTCCGATTGTCGAGAAGAGGACGAAGCGAGAATGGACTCTTAGTTCGGAGAGGGAAACGGATCAGTCGAGGAAGGGAAGAATCATCCATCGAGAGGACAACTAACTAAATTCAGCTCTGAGTAGTCCACTTCTGCATTCCAACCCATTTCCCTCTTCTCATGTGTGTTAATGGCTTAGTTCTGTGATATTCGAAGAAGAAAGGCAACAATTCAATCTTTATCGATTACGACAGATGGAGAGTGAGCCCAAGTGATACCTTAGTGAGTGGAAGGGAGGGAGGGGAGAGGAGGGAGGGGGGAGGGGGAGGAGAGATCCCTATGGATGACTACTCTGTAGGGATCAGACTTGATCAGTGCAGAGGGAGAGTTGATTGGAGACACGAGAGGCCGTGTCCAGAAGGAAGGACAGCTCGCGAGTCATCGAGACGACGGAGGAGACTGAACACATCTGAAGAGAGGGAGGGGATGAGGGAGGGGGGGGGGGAGACTGACCTTGGTGCCCGCTCCATGAGCCGAAGTGAGGAAGACAGGAGAACTGGAATGACGTCATCTTAGATGGAGAAGGAAGGGAAGGACTGACCTCTTCTTAACCTCTCCTCCTCTCTTCTGCCAATTGTCAGTGAATGTCATCTGGGAGAGAACCAGAGACAGAAGGACCGAGAAGAGAACTGCCACTGCTAGACGGTGGGACATCCTGAAAAGAAGAGTACGGTAGGGAAGGGGAGGGGTGGAGGATACGGTAAGAGGGGGTGGAGGGTACTGTAAGAGGAGGACCAGGAGGATACAGTGGATATATGTGGTACTATTTGGAATAGGAGAGAAGGTATATCTACGATACGAAAGGGTGTGAGTTGGTAGTATTGAATGGAGAGAGTGAATCGACTTTCTCTCCTTCTGGAGATAATTCGATTCGTATTTCATACGGTAGAGAGAGGAACGAGCCAATTCACTTATGATACGGAGATAAGAGAGAAGGAGGGAGAAGTGTTGATCGGATGGAGGAGAGAAGTGGAATGGAGCTCCTTCTGAGGATGGAATAAGATGCAAGGAAGGGGAGGAGTCAGGAGACCCAAATGAAATTCATCGAATTCTGATTGAAAATTATCCTGGTTTTTTACTCAAAATGCAAATAAAACTAAATCAATGGCTATCTCAGGTTATTTGCGTCAGAAGATGAAGAAAAGAGTACGGTAGAAGGCGGATTTCAGCAGAAAATAGTATTGAAACGCAACATTCGTAGAATGGCAGTCATTCTCTCTCTCTCTCTCTCTCGACCCACGTAGATGTATTGAGGGCAATACAATTAGAGTTCTCACAATGAAGAATGGCTGGCTTCAGCTATGTCGTATGCTCTCTCCCACTTCTGAATAGAAGAAAATGTTGTCGTTCTATCTCAAATAATCTTACAACAGTGTTCAATTATCAATAAGGAACTCAATAACGTTTGACTACGGATATCTGAAGAGCAAGAGAAGGCAAGATCTGAAGAGGGATAGACTGGATAACTCGTGCACGGTTAGGGAACGAGGGTTCGTACTTTCATATCAGACGAAATCGAGCTGAATCAGATGTAAATCTAATTGAATCCAGATCTCGACAATATTCTCTCGTCATTCAATCAATTACTGTTTATTGTTTGTACATAAAAGCATACATTCCCAGAACGAATTATTAGGTATAGACTGAGATGATATAAGTAGAGGGGCCAGATGATATGCGAAGCAGTTAGGTGGATCCTCCAAGGAAAGTGTGAGACTCAGTGCCTGAAATGACTCTCTTCAATTCCCACACTCTCTCATCTGTTTCTATCACTCAAATCATCGAGTAAACGTCGTTCTCAGAGTTTCTCAATTCAATTTCTCGATATCAACGAACGATAATGGAAGGATAGAACTGAAGCAATGAGTGACTATTGACGTAAGTGGAAGACAGGAATAGTTCCTCTTGCACTTCCGGGTTGGATGACTGTAGTCACTACTCTCCGGGGATACAGTATCTACCGTACCTCCGTGTCCGTATCCCTTGGGACCGAAGAGTGCTCCATAGCATCGATTGCAGTACGGCTTTCCCTCGTTCTGAGAATGGATTGATTCATTTTAGAGCATTCAATGACGTTTTGTGAATTGCAATTTGTATCAGACTGCAGGAATAGATGAATTTGGATGGTGACAACATGTGATAAGTGATCTGCGACCATTCTGCAGTTCATTCATTCGTCATTCACTCTCTATTGTGTACTCCATCTCGATGCTCGTTAGCCTTCTCTCTCGAGGGGAAAACAAGCGTCGTCCATTCCCCATTCCTTTCCCTTATCAGCTAAAATGACGATAATCGTTGATTATATCGAATGAGATATCGGGTCGAAGAGGGGAATGAGTCGCCTCGTGACTACAGCTCAATGACTAGAGTAGGAGAGAATGAGTTAGGCCTATTGCCCAAGCCAGGCCTATGCGTCAGAATAGACAGAAAAAGGGACAGAAAGTGTTTCGTAACTCTCTGTCTCAGTGGCCTGGCAGAGAGAAAGCGCCATGAATACAACAACTCGTGAATGTCTCCCTTCCCTTCCCTCCCTTCCCTTCCCTTCCCTTCTCTCACCTCCGAATGAGATCCGGAAGCGAGAGTCTTCTTGCACGATTCATTGTAGCAACGGAGACAGGCGCGATGCCAGTCCTTTCCCAGAGACTGCACTCGCTCTCCTACAGAGAATCCATTAGTTGAGAAGACTCTTCGAACGGTGACTTGTACCACTTCTCAAGGCCCTTCAACAACTCTTAACCTTCGAACGTCTCTTACCGAAGTAGACAGGCTTGGTGCAGGTGGGACAGTTGGGCATAGCTGGAATGAAGAAGGAGATTAGAATGGAGGATGGAATAGGGATTGAGTAGGAGAGGGAAGGGCGTGGAGAATGATAAGAAGAGAATGAAGGATGAGGAATGGAAAGGAATGATAGACACCCGCAACCATTGAAGGAAGAAGAAACCCCCTTTCGCAATTGAAACAGAAAGGTCGCCAACGCCTTTTACAGCCAGATTCTTCCTAAACTAAAGAGGGAAAGAAGACAATCTGAGAGGGGCGAAGGTGTCATAAATGGAAGAAGAAGAAGAAGAAGGAGGAGGGAATATTTGCATTGTCGAACATATGAAGGTATGAGTGATTCAAGCTGAGAAAGGGAGATGAGTCAGAGGATGAAATGGAGGGTGGAGGAGGGTGGAGAGGGGGAGGGGGGAGGGTTCAAATACAAAGAGAGGAGGAGGGGGAGAAACCCCGCGCGAACCATTTGAATAGAGGGAAGGAGAGGGGAGAGAAAGTGGAAGAATGTTCCATCTTGATTGATGAGTATGCGAAAACAGCGATTGAAGTGTAGAAAGAGGTAGATCAGAGGGAGGAACAGAAGAAGGAGAGAAGAGGGAGAGAAGGGAGATAATCTCCCTTCCAATTCGAGTGTGCTAGAATAGGTCAACAGTTGTTCAAGAGAGTCGATGTAATCTGCCATTAAGTGTACTCCAATCTAGTTTCTCCATTTTGGAATCACATGCCATCATTTTCAGTTTTTGCTTTCGGTTGACTCAGTAATCCTTACTAATTGTTCTGGGAATGGTAATCATCGACAATGGACAGTGGGCATAGTGATAGAATCAGAAATCGAAGAGTGTATCGGAGGGGACGATTCTTATCAGTCGGGTACAGAATGCACTACCCAATCATTGTTTATCATTTCTCTCGAAAGGAAGGAAGAGACTCGATAGTTCTTCTCTTCCCTCTCTTGGTAGTCACTATCCGATCAGTCTCTATCGATTTCATTCCACTCTACTCTCACTCTTTCCCTTTCCAGGTGTTTTCTTTATCACGCGAATCGCATGGAAATCGTATGTTTTGTAGTGTCGTCAGTCTCTTTTTCCTTGTGGTCAATCCACTTCCTCTAATGGAGAAAGAGTCGCGATCCCATCGAAGAAAAGGAAGGAACTGTCTATTGTAATGGCACGTGGATTGTATCCTCCTCTCTCTTCTCCTCATTCCAATCTCTTTCTCTCTTTTATCTCTTCATTATCAACTGAATAATCAAATCCTTTCACACTCTGATCCCTTCTTTCTCTTCTCTTCGAACTCATTCCATTCGCTTCTCTCTTCGATTCCTCCCTCTTTTCTACTCTCAATCACTCCAATCTGAATCACTCTTTCGACACTTGTCACGATTTCCATCGTTTTCCTCTCTCATTCCCTCACTTTTGCCACTTCGATCACTCTCATGGTTTGATCTCTCTCTGAGTGTACTCACAAGTACTCTTCTACTGCAGTCTCCTTCCTCCCTTCCTTCCTCCTCTCCTTCATCTTCTCCTTCCTCTTCATCCTTCAGTCCGTCTGCATAGGGTAGATCAAGGACTCCTTCGTCCTTCTTCTTCTCTTTACACTGTCTAGCTTCACCTTCTCTCTTCTCACTCCAAACACTCTCTTCCCTCTCTCTCCACACTCTTTTTCAGTGAGAGAGATCAGAGAGTGAAAGTGGACAGTGGAATGGCCAATGGCTCTCCCCCTCTCTCTTCCCTCTGGTTATGCTTATGATCGCCTCTCCTTCTCTCAGTCTTTTCTCTCCTCGTCACGCCTTCATTCATTCCACCCACGAGACTCTTATTCAGTACAAACATAAGCCCCCTCCTTCCCATTTCTCGTCCCAATAAACATTATTGCACAGCATTTCTCAATCTGGCTCAGCCCCAATTCTCTCCTCCATTCGTTGCAATTTCCCCATCTTCTTGCAATATATCAAACTCATCTCTCATCTTCTATTCAGACGTAAGGTACGCCCCCTCCTCTTCCCTTCCCTTCCTTCATCTGTGCCTCTCAATTACTGGCCAATTATTATTTTATTTGGTCATAACCTCTCCCTTACTTTTCTTCCTTTCTTCCATCTTTCATTTCATTTTCATCTCTAGATCTCATCATTTTCTCACTGTGACCATTCTCATCTCTTTTCATCTCTCGTTTCTCCTCAAACTCCTCAATATCTCTTCTCACTCTCTCTTGATTGCACTGCGCCGAACAGTTCACACCATCGTTCTTACTCTACTTTTCTTCTCTTTCTCGGTCATTGGAACAGTCAAAAAGAGAAAGAGTCGAACAACTTCCAATTGCCTCTCTTTTTGTCTATCTTCGCTCAAGCGGATTGACTCTGTAATTGTACTTCCTCCCTTCAATCACTCAACCTTCCATTCTCTTCTCTCCATTCCACTTATCCATACAGTGTTTATAAGAACTCGTACTGTAGTCGAATATACGTTTTCATTCTGGCATCGAGATAGAATGGGAGGTCGGTCTCCCTTCTTCTCTCTTCTTCTCCTTTGATTATTTTGTCCTCTCCTCTCCACTCTGAGGACCTTCGCATTGCTTCTTCTTCCTCTGGTGACTCAATCTTCATCTTCTTCAGCCTGTTTCTCTCTGCTTATTTATCACAATATTTGCTGACAGGGAGTGATAGATAGTGTCTGTATCCTCCAATTACTCATCTCACTCTTCTCTTCGTTTCACTCCTTCCTCCTTCGCTTCCTTCGTCTCTCTCCTCATTCTTCTCATTGGCCTGATTATCTCTTCTTCTCTTCAGAATTACCTCCACTCGTTGCTATTCCGATGGAAGATGTCGACCCCGTTCGAGATATCGGAATGCCCGACCGGTTAGTTCCATCTCTCTACACCTTACTCACATGAAATCACATGAGCACTCTCGTACGAATCAAAAGAAACGAACGACATTCTATGATTCCATATTTGCGTTCGTCCGTTCGCACTATTTGAGATTACTCGAAAATGTTCGATGGTTCTCCCGTGAACTCTTTCTCTCCAAATCACACATATTAAGATGATGCTTGATTATTGGCTGGGTAGTGTATAACTGGCGCTTCTATTTTCGAAATATCTTTCACTCTCAAACTATCTTGTGATATTTCCTCAATGTGAGCCAGTCACTCATTGAACAATGCATCTGTTTGCTTGATCAGGGCGGAAATATTCTTTCTCACGAGTTACTCGTTCCTTTAACCCATAACTCTCAAGATGGTTTCGCCAAATTGCATCAGTCTCTCTGCAGTCTCTTTGCATTAAACAGAGAATAGAAGTTGGAACCGGTAACTCATCTAATTATCTTGAACGCGATAATTATTGAGCAGTGAGCGTTGATGTTTTGCGCAATTGATTTCTGGTTCCACTGTGACTCCAATATCGACGTGTAGTCTGTAGAAGGGAGTTTCCTTCTCGATCGAGTGAGATAATGGAGGGAACGAAGAGTTGAACATGAGATCGAATTGCACAAACATCTGTCTGTTGAGAGGGTGAGGGGAGGGGGATGAGAAGGGAGAGAGGGGAAGGGGAGGGGGAGGGGGGAGGGGAGAGGCCAGTGGGTAGATGCGTAGGAGACACAGAGACCAGAGCAGTCTTCGATCTCAGAGGGAGACAGAGTTCATTCCAGATTCACTCCGTACACATTCTTTCTGACAGTTGTCCTCTCACTCACTTGGGTTCTCGCTGCGATTCCCGCCATGGTGAGAAGAGAGACGAAGAGAGGAGGGATTATCACTGTAAACTGTCTTAGCTTGAGAACACGCGACTACAGTCTGAGTGCATTCGGGAGTGATCAGTTAGAATGACTGGAGTGGAGTCTAGACCCAATCCCATCTCTCCTTCACAGGTTCCAGCATACGTAGCTCCTCCTGCATCTGGAGGGGCGAACTCTTCTCGAATCGGAGATTTCTACACTGTCATCGATGAGGTTTGAGCAGAAACTCCACTCTATTCAATGTATCTACACGGGAGTTATGATAAAGTACGATCCAAGTTGATGCACTTTCCTGTCTGAATGATCCACTTTCAGTTCGAGCTCTCTTCTACAACAGCAGAATGGACGACGATGGCATATTTCCTCGGAAGTCTCCTCGTTGGTCAGATTCCATGCGCCCTCTCGGATAAGTGAGTCAAGGGGAAGAGAAGACCCGAAGAGGGGATTAGAGGGGAACGAACTGATGGCAGTTACGGATTAGAGAAGATTGGATTCAGCTACAGTTTCCACTTTTACCCTCTGACAGTATCTTCTGATCTCTGTCGGTCCGAACCACCAATAATGAATTCTCTTCTAGGATTGGTCGTAAGCCAGTCGCCTTCTGGTCAGCTCTTCTAACTGGAATAAGTGGAGTGATCGCTGCTCTCGCTCCCAATTATTGGATCTTTCTCGTTGGAAGATTCCTCCAAGGAGCATTCTTCACTGTGAGTCACTTCGAATACTCTGATAGATCTATCACGGAACGAAGTTTTGAGACGTCCCTTCTTCCTCAAATGAATTCCTCCACTCTTCTTCTCATCCTCAGGCGACGACAAATGTGAACTGGGTGATGGTGTGTGAGAGTGTTCCTCTCTCTCGACACGGAAGGGCCTCAATCGTATTCGGAGTGATGTGAGTGACCCATCCTCTGACCCATCGTACTATTCCCTTCAGGTGGTGCACTGGCTACTGTATCATCGCTCCTATCGCAATCTTCTTCCCCACGTGGAGACAACTCTTCCTCGTGACGTCACTCCCAACCATCCTCTATGCATTCATCATGAACTAGTAAGTCAACTGAATCGATCGATTGATCTATCCTACCGTACTCTACCGTACCCTCTCCCTTCCAGTTCCGTTCGTGAGTCTCTCTCCTTCCTCGTAATTCGTCGTCGTCGAGATGAAGTTGAAGCATGGATTCAGACAGCAGAGAAGTACGGAGGAGTGAAGGTAACCCACTCGGTATGGATGTTATGTGATTCGTCCCCCACCCCCCCCGTCCCCCCTCTCTCCCTTCCCCCTCCCTTGCATGGCTCTCTGTCTGTCTCAACGTAACACTGCACGCTTCGCTAACCTCGTCGTGATCTTAGATGGGAACCATTGAAACAGTCTGATTCCAGTTCGAGGGAGGATGTCTGGATACTCTGCTGGACGATCGAATGGACGAATCTCCTTCCAGAAGGTAAGGAGAGAGGGTTGAGTAGTGATGATGCAATCTCCTTCTCTCAGATCGACCTACTCTGGAAGTTCGACGATGAGTGAACCACAGAGATCGATGAAGGAATTGACGATGGAAGCATTCAAGGACAAGAAGACTCTCGTCTATCTACTCATCTCGATCTACATGTGGTACGTCTATTCGGTAGTTCCTGTCTAGTTCTCTCCTCACATCAATCTCCCAACTAATTCCTCTCAGGATCACGGACTTCCTCGTCTACAATGGTCTCTCTCTCACATCCACGGGCATCAAAGTGAGTTCTTCCTCCTTCCCTTCCCATCGATCTCTTCCCTCTTCAGATCGGGAACCCTCACTGGAACTACGTGATGAGTGGACTCGTGGAACTGCCCGCTGCCTTCGTTCTCCCTCTTCTCATGGATACGTAAGTACCACTTTCCACAACTATTTCGATGCATCCTTGATGCACTAATGCCGTAACTGAAAGTGACGTAGGGAAGTGCCCGATATTGAGAAGGGTTAGGGGCTGACAGCATTCTTGGAGCAAATAAGTCTAAATAAATGTCTCTAATTGCAGAATCGGTCGTCGTGCCACCGTGATTCTCTCTCATATTGAGACTGCCATTGCTCTAATCGCTCTCGGATTCATCCCTCTCGGTTAGAACTTGTCCTTCTTCTTCGCGGAACAGTCGAATATATCTCTTGATGAATATCCTTCTTCAGAGAACGAGATAATCTACATGATCGTGTGGCTCTGTGCCAAATTCGGGACAGCTTCTTCCTTCATCGCTCTCTACATCTATGGAAGTGAAATCTTCCACATCAAGTATCGGTGAGTATCTGCGACTCTTATTCAAATAAGAACCGAATTCCCCACCAGAAATATATTGCTGCCATAATCAGGAATCTAAAGTGGAACGTAGGACAATGATTCCTTTCAGTAACATCTGCCTCGGAATCTGCTGCACTCTGGGAAATCTCGGAGCCATGGCTGCTCCCTACACTGCACATATTGTCAGTTGATTATTCATGGAACTCTCTTCAAGTATCTAGCATATTGTAGAGTATGTGCGATGAGAGGCTGAAAATGCACTCCTCAATAAAAGGGAACCATCTCAGGGCGTCTCGAATCAAGCTCTCGTATACTCCATCTACGCCGGTATCTCCCTCATCTCTTCTTGTCTCGACGTCTTCCTCCCTGAGACAATGCATCTCCATTCTCGTCGACCGATCGGTGTGACTCAATCTCCTCCCATCGAAGCATAGATCTCCCTTCCTCCCTTCCCCTTGTTGTTGTTAGACACTGATGTCCTAGTGAGATGAATTCCCAATTGTTGGATGAACAAGCATAATCGATCAATTCCCTTAATCGTTCCTTCTTCTCTTCTCAATTCACTCCTTCACAATTCATTCTCCATTCCTTCCTTCTTCTCTTCGTTATTCTTTCTCTCTCCCGGTAGTATCTATGGCTGTTGTTTTATTTCGAGTCATCTCGTGCCTTGCTTTATCCTCCATTACATTCCATTCTCTCTCTTGTACATATTCCAATAATCGATCAATAGATCGTAATTCCTTTGCGAGTATTTAGCCTCTCTAAACTTTGTTTCTCTGAGACAAAAGTTTTCTATCGAGTAATTTGTTTTCTCTTTTATCACAATCTCCCGTGCTAAAATGAGCCGATACGGGTTTATAATAAATATTATTTCTCTTCTATTTGACGCAAACAACTGCGAAATACACCAGAATTGAAACCTGTCCGAGAAATGGCATCGATTCAGAAATCAGGCAAACAATCTTGATGGGCATACTGATAACAGAGATTCGAAATATCGAGTGAGAATTGTGCTTCGATGTAACTAAGGGAACACAAATGATTCGATGACTGTTGGATGAATAGTGTCTAATCAAGGGAACCAATCGATGGAAGATTCCTCTCTTCTGATAACGTATCAAACTTGTCACGGGGTCGCCTCAGGGGGGTGAATCAGTTGGGTCACTCCTCCCTTTCCGATCTTTCTTTCTCTCTAACCCTTCTCCCTGCTAAGAATTTTCATGAATTTCATTCACAATTGTGTTGAGCGAGGGTGAGTCATTCATTAATGAGCAATCAGTTTAAAACGCGTTCCGCGTAAGAACGTTCAAATCCGAGGGGTAGGTGGCACAGTTGCTCAAAATGGTCGTAGGACGCTCAAACTTTGTGGTTAGAGTCCCTAGGGGTGGGACACACTTCAGACAAAAAGTTGGACCCAAAAGTTGATCTTTGATCTTTGAGATCGACTTTTTTCCCTTTGATTTTAACCCCTCATGCTATATACCATTCGATAGAGCATCAAAAGATTAGCTTATGTTTAAATTTTCAAAGGGTTTGGACTTCAACTTTTCGAGAAACACGAAAAAGAGTGAAAAAATGGCTCTCGCAAACTTTTCAAAAAATTATTTTTCCATATTCCCATTGCGGCCTCCTCCTGGAAAGTGTTTTGAAATATGCTAATTAGTGCGGAGAATTTTCAAAAAAATACCCCGTCCTGATCCAACATATCACGCCATGAGTTTTCTTCGATATTCTAGCATGCAAAAGTCAGCTCAGGTTCGAATCCGCCTGCCTACATGAATCTTTTGCCAACTTTTTTTGCACACTTAATGAATTATTTTTGACTCTAAACTTCTTTCTATATGTTTATACGTCGGTTTAGAGATATTCTGTCAACCGTTCAACTGGATTGTCACACACATTTTCAACTCCTTTTTTCACATAAGGGGGGACCCTTATGTGAAAAATGAGTCAGAACAGTGTTTGAGAAAAATTCGTTAAAAAGTGACCAATAATCGAAAAATATCAATGACAGGATACAGTGGTTATCATACAACATGATTCTCTGGTTGATTCTGACAAGACCTCCAACCTCATTTTTCACATAAGGGTCCCCCCTTATGTGAAAAGCGGAGTGAAAAGATTGGGTCGCAATCAATTTCAACGGTTGACAAAACATCTCTAAACCGACGTATAAACAGATAAAAAGAAGTTTAGAGTCAAAAACAATTCATTAAGTGCACAAAAAAAGTTGGCAAAAGATTCATGTAGGCAGGCGGATTCGAACCTGAGCTGACTTTTGCATGCTAGAATATCGAAGAAAACTCATGGCGTGATATGTTGGATCAGGACGGGGTATTTTTTTAAAAATTCTCCGTACTAATTAGCATATTTCAAAACACTTTCCAGGAGGAGGCCGCAATGGGAATATGGTAAAATAATTTTTTGAAAAGTTTGCAAGAGACATTTTTTCACTCTTTTTCGTGTTTCTCGAAAAGTTGAAGTCCAAGCCTTTTGAAAATTTAAACATAAGCTAATCTTTTGATGCTCTATCGAATGGTATATAACATGAGGGGTTAAAATCAAAAGGAAAAAAGTCGATCTCAAAGATCAAAGATCAACTTTTGGGTCCAATTTTTTGCCTGAAGTGTGCCCCACCCCTAGGGACTCTAACCACAAAGTTTGAGCTTCCTACGATGATTTTGAGCAACTGTGCCACCCCCTCCTACGTTCTTACGCGGAACGCGTTTTAAACCATCAAAACATTTATTTTAAAATTCAGTTTCTCAACGTCTAAACTTGTTCCGCTTCGTTTATCAAATAAAACGTGAGTCATTGTTATGTGATTTTCGAGAAATTGCTTGCTTTCAGAAAATTCGGTGCTGTGAGTAAGACAGACTTCAAATCAATGATTTATCTCTGGAAATGCGCAAAGTGTTCTTTCTTCCCTTGCCAAAGAGGGGAAAATGGAGTGGAAAAGACTCTCTTCGTACTCACATGTGGCCATTACATCTGTAAGAGATGTAGAGATGAAGAAAGGAAGAAGTTCGTTTCTTTTTTGATACATTGTTGTCTATTTGTCTGAGTTTCGGTTTACATTTACGGTCATTTTTAGTGTCAATTTCGAATGTCAACTCTTCCTTCCTCCCAATGGGAACAGGACGTGCGATAAGACGACTGACCTCTCCTATCCGATTCCTCTCGCAATACACGTGATCGGTCAGTCAATCACTTATTCCACAATAGAAGAGTGGTTGATTCATTCAGAAATGCGATGGATGCTCTCTGAGAGGGGATTCCCTTGTCACGTGTGCAGATCTGAGACTGATCACGTACAAAAGAAGAGAGAAGGTTTCCTTAATCCATTGATTGCAGGCCAATTTCTTCTCTCGCGATCTCGTTCACGTCTGTGTCGAATGTAGTGTTCTGAGTAAGGATAACCAATGGAAGTGGGCAAATGGAAGGAAGATATTCGAAGATCCACGGAGATTGAATGACTTTGAAGACCATAAATATAAGGTTCGTTGTGAGACTTCCTCTTTCTCTGATCCCCCATTCCCCTTCGCAGTACGCCCTTCTCTGTCTCTTCTGTGCTCGAGTTCCCTCTAATATCCACGGATCTCATCTCATCTGTCACTTCGACGAACACTCAATTCGATCACAAGTCACACTCTTGTGCGATGAAGATAAAGTGAGGAACGAGGAAGATTCCATCTTCATCCATTCCATTCAAGGCTGTCTCTTATCGACCTAAATGGAATCTATCAATGTTGAGTAGAGAGATGGCAGATCGATTATTGAGAGGATATCTCACCTGCCATTGCGGATTCGAATACTGTCAGTTCTTGTTTTCTTTTTTTGACATCAAGCCACTACATTTCAGCTTCAAATAAGTGTGAGATCAAGCCAGTGATGCTTGGATGCAATCACATCGTCTGTTCAAAATGTGCCGAGCCAGAGTGGGTTGAGGAGAGAAATTTTCTCTGAGTAGTGTCGTCGTTCCAGCCTGATCGACATTGTCTTCCAAGCGAGACCAAGATGTCCCGTTTGTGCTGAGAGAATCAAATGGAAGAGCGATCCATTACAGGATCTTGAATGTAGGATTCTGAGTGAGTAATCTGGAGAGTAGAACATTGCAGTCGCTTCACTACGGATGAAGGGCGACTACAGAAAATGTGAAGTGTGCTGCAAATTGTACCCGCAAGATAGAAGTAGAATCTGTGGGAAACAATTCAGAGAGAAGGCGACGGATCTTATTGTGGTCAGTTTAATCTCGATTTGGAAATGCTTTCGAGGATGTAAAATGGACTATTACTCTAAACGTTTCCTTTGAGGAATGTCCGAACAGAATCTGCTTTGATTGTGTCCGAACTTCTGCGAGTAAGAAGCATCATCGGAATATGAGCTATCGTGGAATCAATTAATAAGACACTCTAGTGCTTGGAATATTAGATTTCGTTTGTTTGCCGCTTTCTTTGTCTGTTTAATAATGTACATATTCAGCTAACAGAATAAATATTGTGAATCACTAATGCGTATACCACTTGCTGCAACATACAGGCACACACACTGTCTTTGGCGAGGAAAGGAAGAATCGAAGTTTCCTTTTCTCTCCGATTACGCTTTTGTGCTTACCTTTCTCTCACTTCAACTAACATAATCTCCTCGATCCATCAGTTCAAAACTGTGCAGAACAAACTCAAAAACGGAGAAGTGATCATTCTCAGCTCTCTTTATCTAGTAAACTGGATATTCTACCATAAATCTTCTTCTTCTGGGGCAATTTAATCGCCTTATAGAGAGAGTTATTCTGCCATTCACTTGCGAATCGAAAAGAGAGTCGATCACTTCGTTCGCTTTTCCAATCCATTTACCCTCTCATTCCCTTCTCTATCCTGACATTTCATCAATTGATTTCCATTCTCACTGTTAGTGCTGACCTTTTCAGCATCGACCTTCGACGATTCTTTCTAATCTTTCGAATGACCCAACAACTGGATCTGGTTCGACACGTGGGAATGCCCGACGAGTTGAGTTCAATCCATGATATCTTCTTCATCTTCACTCCAGATTGACTCGATACACTGTCCAAGTCATCGGAATTCTCTCGTTATCATGGACATTCGCTGCTCTGCCAGCAATGGTTCGTCATTCCATTCTATCATCACTTTCCACTTTCCTCATTCAGATTCCAGCATTCATCGCTCCTCCTGCATCTGGCAAAAATGGATCCATTATCGAAGGATTCCACACTATCATCGAAGAGGTTTGAGTTGCTGATTACTTTCTACAGATCATCAATTGCAGTTTGATCTGAAAGAGCCAGCTCCAGATTACACAATGGATCTCTATTTCCTTGCCAGTCTTCTATTTGGATGGATACCTTGCCTACTATCCGATAGGTATGTTTGACCAAGTCAATATTGAGCATGCGATTTTTTTGTTTCGTTGAACTGCTCATCTACGCCAATTCCATCAATATTCACTTCTCCTGTCCAGATACGGTCGTAAGATCTCTCTCGTCATCGCAACTTTCTCTACTGGATCAGTCTGTCTTTTCTGTGCATTCGCCCCCAATTACCCTGTCTTTCTCGTCGGAAGATTCATTCAAGGAGCTTTGTTCTCGGTCAGTTACCCATTCTTGTCTATTCTTCATCCATTCTCCTAGACC
Organism: Pristionchus japonicus; assembly: GCA_900490845.1. Lineage (NCBI taxonomy): Eukaryota > Metazoa > Nematoda > Chromadorea > Rhabditida > Neodiplogasteridae > Pristionchus > Pristionchus japonicus. The sequence continues at coordinate 1,675,283 of LS515529.1, forward strand.
CTATCTGGTATCGGGTTCGTGTTTGCCTCTGAGTCTCTTCCCTTCTCATGTCATGGACGAGCTTCCATCGTCTTCAGTCTAATGTATGTCATTCTAGCCGAGAAATGGTGGTACTTGTGGAGTTCATCGGAAGAGTGAATACCCACCATTCACCCCGACCACCAACCCTGCATTAGGCAATCCAATGTATAGAATGAGTGAAACATATTCGTTCTTCCGGGGAACTCCACAAGTGCCGAAGTGGTCTCCTAGAAGGCAATCTTCATTTCTTCCTTCTTCCAGGTGGTGCTTGGGATACATCATAATGGCTCCTCTTGCATCTCTCTTTCCCGATTGGAGAATCCTCCATATCGCTATCTCAATACCAATTATTCTCTATGGATTCGTACTCATTTTGTCAGTTCTATCTATCTACAATCCATTCGAATTTCGTCTCTTCAGCTGGACGAAGGAATCTCTTGCCTTCCTCGTCTCTAACAAACTCTTCGATAAGGTGGCCGATTGGGTGGCTGCATCGGATAGAGTTAGTAAGACGAAGGTGAGGAAGACGGAGGGGAAAGACAGGGAATGAGATGGTTTCAGTTCGATCGAGGATGTCTCACTCAATACGAGCAGGAGCCACTCACTGGAGAAAAGAAGTTTGTTTCAATTCAGTTCTATCATATTGCAAAAAAAAAACTTGTAGTACAGTTCTAAGATCCTGTGATGTCCGAAGACGTGAAGAAGAGTGCTAAAAAATCCTGAGTTTCAGGGATCTGCCCGATCATTCGATTCTCTCTGCATTCACTGATTTCAAGATCGTCAAGCCACTCATCATCATGACTTATATGTGGGTGACCGATTTCATTGTCTACAACGGACTCTCACTCACTTCGACCACTCTGTCTGTGAGTTGTCTTCCTTTCTTCATCAGATGCATCTGCAATGGAAGTTAGAATAGACAATCTCCTTCAGATGGGAGATCCCCACTGGAATTACACTGCAAGTGGAGTAGTCGAGATTCCCGCTTCTATCTTCCTGCCGCTTCTCATGGATTTGTAAGGATCCTCCCTCATCTAAACACACCGTCTGACACCGTCCGTTTGCAGGATCGGAAGAAGGCCGGCTGTCATTCTCACTCACGCTCTCACTGGAACCATCCTCGCCATTCTTCCCTTTATTCCCCCTGGTAATGGAGATAGTACTCCGAGGTCTAATCGATAATCTCAGCCCATGACCACATGTATCTCTCCCTCTGGATGATCTCGAAGTTCGGAGTTGCTGCATCATTCTTTGCATTGTATATCTATGCAGCAGAGTTGTTCCCCGTCGAACACAGGTTGGTTACTTTCGCCATGCAGCAGTCCTTGACTATCATGTTCAACTAGACAGGATTCCGATCATGTACAATACTTAGATTCATTTCCCATTGCAGGAGTCTCTGTGTAGGCACATGCTGTGCATTGGGCAATATCGGTGCTCTCCTCGTTCCCTACATCGCGAAGATGGTAAGATCTCCCACTCCATCATCTATTCATCTCTCCCCTTCCAGGATGATCTGATGACCTTCAGTATCTACTCTTCTGTCTCTCTCTTCTCTTGTATTCTCACTCTTCTCCTTCCCGAGACTTGCCATTGAAATCAAGCACAGAATACACTTCATCATCACAGTTAATAAGTCCATCAGTAACGAATCTCATCAGTTGGATAAATGCTGACTCTTCCCTTCTCCTCAATTTGCAATACTTTGTCGTGATATTGGAAGAGAGAGGAACGATGACCAGTAGAGAGATAGCCGATCTTCTCCTGTAAGAAAAACACTTGATGTTACAACAATCGGGTGTGGTGGACTGGAATTGTAGAGGTGGGGAGGGGAAGAGAGGGGAATACACACCAATTTGAGTAGATCGTATGCTTCTTTCTCTGCGAATTCACTCAGGGAAGCAGTCGCTTCATCGAGAATAACGAGAGATGGTTTATGGAAGAGAACTCGGGCTAGAGAGAGACGTTGTTGCTCTCCAGGAGATAGTTGATCTTGCCTGAACGAAGGATTATCGATCGATCGATTCATTAGTGAAAGTGTCATACCATTCGAAGTCGACTTTTCCAGTCAAATCTCCAGCAGTGACAATCAATCGAGCGAGTCCAACCGAGACAAGGATTCGCACGATTCTCTCGTGTTCTGCAACACTTTTGGATTATGGAGATGAGGAACGAGAGACTATTATTCGTGACGTATCAAGTGCAACTCGTGCTCTTTTCGTTGTTTCGTTCGCGATTTATTTCCTCCTATTGGTTATGATTCGAACTGCATTACCATCGACGGAAATTGCATCCTCATGAGAAGGGAAAACGACTTGTTGCTTGAGTGAGAGTTGGCCGACGGGGAAATAGGGTCGTTGAGGGAGGAACATTACTCCACGAGGGAACTCCCCGAGGGTCAGACTACCTGAAAACAAATCGTTTATAATGGAAGAATGAAGTACTGAGCAATCTCACCAGTTCTAATCGGCCACAACTGCGCCATACATCTCAACAACGAAGTCTTCCCCACTCCAGAAGGGCCAGTGATGAGCAGACGATGAGAAGGAGCCACAGAGATTGTCAATTCTCAATTAAATTCCTTCCCTCTCCATCCCTTCCTTCCTTGACCTACCACTGACTAACTCCTCCTCTTCAGTGGGAGGGGCGTAACTGACTCCATCCAGAGAGACAATCGATTCTTCCTGGTTCAAGTCTGCTCCCTTGTTCACTTTTCCTCCCTTCTCGTCGACTTTGACAGACAAGAGATCGGAAGGACTCAGATCTCTCTGCAGATTACGGGAATGAGAGAGGGCAACCTCCTTGAACTCCGTGATTCTGAAGATATCAAAATAATTGAAATCGGCAAATCTCTTCCTAACCTCTGAATATAACCCGCGAATTCTCCAATATTAGTGGCAAGATCTGTGAGATTCGTGAAACTGTTGATGAGGTAGATAAGAACGAATGAGTTCTGGAAGAGATTGAGAGGTAATCTCATTTCATCATCACACTCACATTACTGATTATAGTGGGGAGATCATCGGGAGAGACGTCATCGTAGTAATGGAAGATGAAGATGGGAAAGACCTGAATCAATCTATTTGGAGTGAAAACTATCAAGTTTTTCTACCTGAACTGCGTATGAAAGGGAACCTCCAAAGAAGTTGAAGAACGTTTGGAAGACTGCAAAGTATTGAGTTCTCACAGATAATTAAATTGAAACTAACAGTCAACAGGAAGTCTGACGAGAATCTGGCTTCTCTGCTGACGGAAAAGATGCCAGAAGAGACGAGTCGTTTCTGATTCCTGAACGCAGAATCGGAGGACGAATCTCACTTCTCCTCACCTCAAATGAAGCTGCTTTGTAGAATGCAGCCTCCTCTGAGTGATCTCTCACTGAGACATGCTTGTATCTGAAATGAACTCGATGAGTCCGATAGTTCTCCGTTTTCATCTCACCTGAAATCTCCCTCCGCCTTCTCAACTCTGGCAGACAATTTAGCGAGAGGAGAGATGAGGAATCGATTGATGACGGTTCCCACGATGAAATAGACGTAGATTGAGACTACTCCGAACCATCCAGCACTAGAAATGAATAGACATTTCTTATGAATGATGTAACAGCAACTCACATGGTGAATGTTCTGTATGTATACCATCCGATAGTGAATGGACAGAGGAAGACGACGGGAATAATTCGAGTTGCGAGGATATTGCATGCCTTTTCGACGTCTTGAGTGATTCGTTGATCACTGTCAATTCGATTCTCCCTCTTCGGATCATCTCATTCAACTCACGGATTGTCCACTCCTTGATCATCGACACAATTCATTTTATAGAAGACTCCATTCCTAAATTATCGGTATGATTGATATTGGTGGATTTTCAACTAACTGGAAGTAGAGATTCTGCAGTTTCCTCACAGAATTCGATCGGAAGGAGAGATAGAGACACCAGGCGAGGAATTGAACGATTGCGATCAACTGAAATTCAATCGAAATTCCACTGCTCAGTTTTGTGATTTGATTTTTCAACGTTTCATTCTCCCGGAATGATGCCAACTGGGATCTGCACGATAATCCATCGGATTACTGCGGGTCCAACTCCGTCTAATCTTACGATTTTCGATCGGTAAAGGAAAGGCGCGAAACTGATAACAGCGTGGTCAGACACGAAGGAATCTTTGACCGAAAGTACAGAGAGATCAAGATGCACTTGTGTAAGAATTCCAAGAAACTTTATGAAGATGCTGATGTAAATACAAGTGAACGATACACGACAACAAAGAGAAATCAGCACTTACCCCACAGAGTGCGACGTACCAGAGAGTGGAGGACACGAAAACAGTCCAGAAGGCCCCCTCGTCTCCCCCAACCAGAGCACCGTAGAATTTACCCAGATTCAGACCAGAGAAGTAGTTGACTACTTCTCCTGGAAAGAACAGATATCATTGATTCAGAAGACTTCATTGGCACACTGATGCATATCCATTCTCACTGCACTCACTTCCGATAGCAGTTCCAATGGTGATAACAGTGAGAAGAGCAGCCCATTCCCAACTGGGATAAACGAGTCCTCCCAATTGATAACACGATCGAAAGAATCGCCAATTAAAGTGGAAATCACGAGTGTTCTCTCTGTGCTTGCCCATGGTCTGAGAAGACTGAAAGAGAAGAAGTTGAGAGGGAACAGAGAGGATTCTGTATGGTCTAATCACGAGAAGAGAAGAGACCATTGTGAAGGGGGAGTTTATACTCCTATCTACACGCTTCTCATCTCAGATAAGCTCCCTTCTAATCGTTCTTTGAAGGGAGATAAGCGAGTACTCTGATTCCTTGAGAGATTCCCTTACAGGACTGATGCAAGATATTCGTTTATACTTTTATCAAGGCACTGTACAAAAATAGATCAATCGCGATCATCGTTGAGAAGAAGAAGGAAGTTTAGCCGAGAATTCCGAGGTCCACGTTGGCGC